>PVJX010006823.1:35811-75144 GCA_004027295.1 Dolichotis patagonum
GTCCGTCCTTCTGTCGGTCTGTCAGTACAGTGGTCAGTCCGTGCCCCCGCGCTGGTCTCCCCAGCCGAGACACGAGCGCACTTACGCGTGCCCCGGTGACAGATGATGACCTTCCGGGCCTGGCCGGCCGGGCTGTCCCCGCCCAGGCGCCCGCCGCTGCCCGGCCCCCCGCAGCCGCCCGCGCCGCCGCCGCGCAGAGGCAGGTCCGCCTGCACCAGCTCGCTGAGAAAGTTGATGTAGCCGATAGCCAGGCGCAGCGTGTCCACCTTGGAGAGGCGCTTCTCATAGGGCAGCGTGGGGATGTGCGAGCGCAGCCCCTCGAAGGCGTCGTTGATGGACTGCATGCGCCGCCGCTCACGCACGTTGGCCGCCTGCCGCAGCTGCTGCAGCTCCGCCTCCGAGCGCACCCGCCGCCTCCGCCGCGCCGCTGCCCCGCTCAGGCCCCGCAGCCGCGCCCCGGGGGACAGCACGGCCGCCGCGGCGCAGGGGTAGGCCAGGCACGAGGGCGGCGAGGCTGGCGAGAAGGCGAAGGCGCCGGGGGCCGCCCCTGCTTCGCAACAGTAGCCGCCGCCGCCGCCGTCCTCCAGCTCCCCGGGGCTCCCCGAGGGCTGCGCCGCCAGCGCGCGCGGGGCGGCGGGGGGCGCGGGCGGGAGCAGCAGGCACGCCCCGTCGCGGTAGCAGTACTCGTGCAGCTGGTGGCTGAGGAACTCCACCTCCGCCCGCTCGTCCGCCAGCAGCTCTTCGCCGTCCTCCAGAGGGTCGCGGGAGGACTGGTCGGTGAAGAAGTCTTCCTCGTCGAAGTAGGCGGAGGGGAAGGCGTCCAGGCCCGCAGGGAAGTGCTCCAGCAGCACCGCGTCCATGCTCCCGGCCGTCGCGGGCCGGAGCGGCTGCCCGGATCCTTTGTGAGCTCCCGGGAGCCTACTCGCGGGCGCCGCGGCCCCTCCCTCCGGGCCTGCGCTGGGCGCGGCGCGGCGGCCCCCGGGTGCCGCCCCCGGGCCTCCCTGGAGTGCCCGCGGCCGCTGCACTGCGGAGGGCTGGGACTGAGCTGCTGGAGCTGAGGGCCGGCACGCGAGGATTCTTATAACTACATCCATAGGCGCGTGCCGCGGACCCGCCGCGCCAGCCAATCAGAGCGCGGGGCGCCGGCTGGGCGGGGCCGGGTCTGAGGAGGCGGCCCGGGCTCTCGCGGCCCTTCTGGAGCTCGGGCCGAGGGAGGCGGCGCTGCTCCGCCCTCCAGCGCTCTGTACCTGCCCGGCCCCGTGCAGGGGCCACCTGCGGCCCGGGGCGCCCGGGGCCGGCCGGGGTGCGCTCCGCTGCGGTCCGGTCCTGGGGCTGGGGCGGCCGCGCGCCGCGTCTCCAAGCAGCAAGTAGGGGCCCAAGAGTGCGAGGCCAAGTCTCCAGGGGCGCGCTGCTGCTCCTCCGGCTCCGCGCGGAACCGCCCACGGCCTGGGCGATGCCAGGCGCCGCGGAGACGGGCCGCCCGGTGCCTCTGGCCGCGCGCACCCTGGGCGCGCGCAGGGCTCGGCATCAGGCTGGGTTGGGGCTTCTTTCCCATGGCGGGGCTTTCCAAGGACTCTCGCAGTTTGCAGAGGAGATGCTGCTGGCGCCTTGGAAGACGACCTGCTCCCACTCGCGGGGCTCCGGGACGCGGCGCGACGGCCTGGAGAGCCCGGAGTCCCCGCCGCTCCGCCGGCTGCCCCCGCCCTGCCCTCGCCGGGGGAGAAAGGACCGAGGGCGGCGCAGTGGGGCGCGTTTCTTCTGCGAGCAAATCGAGACCCCGGGCGTTCTGAGCAATAAACTCCGCACGAAAGGAATCCGTTGAATCCTGGGCTCCGGAGCGGTGCGCAGGGAAAGCGTTGAAGTTAAGGGGCAGAGTGATGGGCCACCAAGACCAGCCCTGAGGGATTCTGTCCTCCCCGACCTTTCTTTTAAAAATACGAAACGTATGCACTTTGCCCCAAGACACGCTTATCATAGACGGAGATGCAAATGAATTCCACGGTATAAGCAACCAAGACACTCTCAAGGTCGGGGCAGGTTCTGGTAAAAGCCCAGCTCCAGCTTCCGCGGGAGAGTTAAGCGCAGCGGGCTTGTATTTTCAGAGGGCCGGAGGAGTCACCTTCCAGGGCCCGCTCCCTTATTCATTCAGACTTTGTCCCTGCGGAGGTTCTTTGTAGGCCATTCAGACTCTCCTTGAAACCTAAGTCCGCTAGAACGGTGCCTGAGGCTGGGTTTCACTGAATTCTAACACCGAAGGTTTAAGGCCGAAGGCTATAGAAGAGCGCGGCCACACTTCCTGCTGCCACGTCCCTCGGACGGTTCTAACCGGAGGCCCGCTTTTCCATCAGGTTCCTTCTCGGGTTTGTCTCTCAGTCCATGCCGCCTTCATAGTGCGGGAATTCATAGCTCAAGGGACGTGAAAGTGATCAGCTTCCTCGCGATGGAGGCGGAGCTGTGCTTTCCTGAATCTAGAGTTCTCCTTTTGCCCCAAAGAGAAGGAGGCTGTGGTGCCTATGATGGGGAGGGGGTGTCAAGACTAGGAGTCTGGCCGGCTGCCTGTGTGCCCAGTTCCCTTCATGTGGTTGGAATAAGACTAAATGAATCAATCCAAGGACTTGCCAGAGGGATAGATGACCAGACTTGAAAATCTTACCCCCAAAATTGATAGCCGTTTACTGAAGAGACGACAGGTCCCAGCTTACCAGAGCCCTCTTTGAGAGGCTGAGAAGCCTTCTCTGATAGGTTGAGCTGGCTCCTGAGAAACTATATTTTCCCTGAAGGGCAGGGAGAGAGACTGCCAGGAGACTAAGGAGTAATTGTATATGAGTAGCTTGTTTAATTCGATGTGATTTTAACAGCTTCCATAAAACTATCTCCACTGTGTTTGATGAATTTGTGGAAAAGTTCCAGACATTTACATTGGATGCCTAGATAAGCTAATGGGCAATCCGATGCCAGCCAGAAATCTTACTGTCTCCTACGCCTGGGCAGGGCTCACCTGGAAGTTGTGAGCATCTCCAGGGGCAGATAGACACGAGGTGGGAGGAGGAGAAACAGTACCTTCCTGTGGCCCTTTCCTTGCTCTTACAGAATTGCTGGCTGTCTGCAACCTGGTCTTGTTGGAAACTTAAGAGAAGGTCTGTAGACACACACACACACATACACGAAGGGGGGAGAGAGAGAGATGATCTTTATGATCTTTCTATTCTCTTATAAAAAGGAGAACGACCTCTCTGCTAATAAAGGCAATTTTCTCTGGGTCACTGCATGCCACAGCAGTGTGGAGGGTTGCCCTCCACCACACAAAGCAGCAGGTCAAATGAGAAGCAAACTGGCATGGAACTTTATCATGCCAGGCCAGAGCCTCCCAGGCTTATCACAACCCAGGGTATCTCTGGCAGGGGTCAGGGTCATGGAGGAACATGTGATCAAAAAATTTCAGGTAGCTTGTGTCCAGGGAGGGCTGGCCCCAGAGCTGCCAGGATCTCCAGATGGGCAGCAGAAAGGACACTTGGTTTCCTATTGCCAAATCCCAGCAAGACTTTAAGACTTTTCCAAGTCTTTCAACAAGGGCTCTTTGCCACCTGTGGGCCTGGAACATGGTCACACCTCTTCCTCCTCTGAGCTGCTTATAGGCCTGGGTGGATCTCCTGGGTCCTGAGTTCCAGGAGAATTCCTAGCAAGAGCCATGGAGCTTGAATCTTGATCTCCACTCCCTCCTTTCCAATTTGGTTCCCTCTCCCCATATCCTTCACCAGACCCTCAGTATCTGAGTCAGTCTTCATTTGTTTCCTGTGGAACATTGCCAGTCATTTCCTGTCTTCTAGGAGCATGATGGGAGGGGTCTTCCCAGGATGAATTCAAGCAGAGACCACTAATGAAGAACAAGGCCTCCAAGCTTTCAGCTTCCCTGTCTGCATGGAAGATTCTTCTAGTGCCCAGTATGTGGCTCATGCCGTCGTCGCTGCTGGAACCCAAACTGCAAACACTGGGACGTAGCTGTCTTGCCCAGAGTCCCACATGCCTCCTTGGTGCTGCCAGCAGGACCTTGTAGATGAGACTCATGGTGATTTTGCAGCTAGAAAATGGGTCCATATTAATCCCTCCTGGTCCCAAGTGTTCCCTTGCCCACCTCATCTTAGAAACAAAAGGTGTGGGCAGGTGGGTGGCTTGACCACTGCTGTGTCTCTTTCCCCTTTCTTTGCTGCTACCCTTAAACCAATTTGAGGTCTTTTTCTTGTCCCCACTTGAGTAATCAGTCAGTCCATCGTATACTTATGCTCTCAGCGGAGGGTTTGAACAGTAAATCAGTTTCTACTGAAAGACATCTGAGGCCCAGTGAGGTTCAGTGACTTCTCTAAGGTCACACAGCAGTCCCAGTCCAGCCCAGCCCAGTGTTGGTTCCACTGACTGCTGAGAGCAGATTCCAGCCCTGTTTCTGTCACTCACAACAGCTGTGTTTCTGCTCAGTTCAGACCTCTGTAAAGCAACCTGGGTTACATCACTCATTGGACCATCTCCTTGGCCTTTGCCTTTGGCACCCCTGGGTGGCTCAACTTTGAGCAATGATAATAGCTGAGGAAAGTGTATCTTAAGCATAAGACCTCATACATTCTGGGGGCGGAGGACAGGCTCTGACCTCTGAAGTCGCGCTGTGTGTTACATAGGCCTAATCCACCTACTTAGGAGGCCTTGGCAGAAGATTGAGAGTTTGAGCCTACCCTGGGCAATTTAGTGAACCTTGGCTTGAAATGTAGACGTGTGGCTTAGTATGAAGGTCCTGGGTTCAGAACCAAATATGATGGCGGTGGGGGCAATTGATTAGGAATATGATGCTAAACTCTTTGTGGATGGCACATGGCCTCACACATGCTAAGCGTGAGCTTAACTATACAACTACACTCATTGCCCCTTAAACTCCTTCCCCGGTTCTAGGCCTCTCCATTCACACAATCCTTGATCACTTTCTGGGTCACTTCACTCCATCCTTAATGCTACCATGTGCCATGCTGACCTCCTCTGGTCATCTCTCTCACTCCTGCTCACCCACTCACTGGCCTGTGAGCTCCTCAATTTGGTTTGAAGATTTTATACTTATTCTTTCCTAATACTAATGTTAGAAAAGATAGAATTAATCAGGGCCCTTGCATGTGTGATTTCTACTCATCCTCATACTTGTGTATGATTATGTGGTCTTTTCGTTCAACTGGTGACTCAGTAAGGCTCCACCTAGTTCAGCTGCTGCCTGCTCGCGCTCTCTCTCTCTCTCTCTCTCTCTCTCTGTGTGTGTGTGTGTGTGTGTGTGTGTGTGTGTGTGATGTATCTTCTTTCTAGACCCTTTTTGTCCAATATTCAAGGTGATTGATTTGATACGATTTTCCCATAAATTAGCTCATCTACTCCCAAAGCAGCACTTTGAGATGAGGAGGGAAGACATTTTATCATTTCCAAGTGGAAACAGATTCATAAAAGCCAACTTGCCCATGTGACAAGCTGGCACTGTGGACTTGAGTGAAAATGAGTAGATTTCCACCCAGGGGTGGGGAATCTCAGCACCATGGGGGAAGGTTTCCTCTGAGACCCTCTCCTACAGAGGCCTCTCAATCTCAGCATACAAAGCTGGGCCATGTTCCATTTGGGACCAAGAAAAAGACACACACAGCTGCGAAATTGTGGAACTGAGAAAGTTCAGGGTCAAACATCAGCCTCCTTCCTCCTTGCCTTTGTGTTTCTTGTTGTTAAACATTAATCTTCAAAGGGAGGAACACCTAAATGCTGATATAATAACCCAAATAAGGGTTTCCTGT
The DNA here is from genome assembly GCA_004027295.1 of Dolichotis patagonum. Lineage (NCBI taxonomy): Eukaryota > Metazoa > Chordata > Mammalia > Rodentia > Caviidae > Dolichotis > Dolichotis patagonum. The sequence continues at coordinate 41,619 of PVJX010006823.1, forward strand.
CATGCCAAGGTTTATTTGATGTTTAGAAAGTGTCTGAGCTTTGTCCTTCAGTCTATTCCTAAAGGTGTTTGAACTTGAGTAATGTAAACTTCACACATCACGGGGCCTCCATAGCAAGAAAGAAAAAAATTGAAGAGAAACAGCAGTTTTTTCTTTAGTTTCTTTTCAGAGTTCAATGTGTTTTCTCATTCCATGAGCATAGGTTGGGGCTTATGTAAATTGTGGTACATCTATATAATGGAATATCCAACAACCATAAAAAAGAACAAGAAGGGATATACTGAAGTCATCTCAAAGATACATTGTGTGAAACAAACAAAAGTGACAGGCATTTTTCTACTTGCACTTAACCAAGAAAAACAGTAGATCCATATAGTGTTTGTGTTCAGGCCTCAATGGATACACAAGCTACTGATGGACTTAATGGCATCAAAGGAATTGGGTTATTAGTAGATGGAATTGTTCACTGTATACTCCTTTGTATCCTTTGAGTTTTGAAATATGTAAACATGAAATATGTAAATTTGTAAACAATGAACTTTTTTTGTACCAGAAATTGAACTCAGGACCTTGCACTTAACAGACAGGTGCTTGTGCCGCTGAGTTATATCCCCAGCAACAATGAACATTTTTTACAGAATTATTTTGGAGTTCAAGATCTCTTCATCCAAGACCTGAAGTCTAGATGGTACTGTTTGCCATCTCCAAAATTCAGCAAGTACAATAGACAGACCCTGCAAGGGCCAGACCCTGCAAGGGCCAGCTGGGTGGGTCCCTACTACAGCCAAGTTCCACCTAACCTGCAGCTCAAATAAGACGACTTTGGATGAAATGGTATTGCTTGCATGAAATCAATACTGAGCAAAATGCCAGGGCTTCAACAATTTAAAATGAATTTTAAATTACTAAATACTTGGGAAAGCTGTATTTTTTCTGTTGTCTGCAGTTCCACAGCTTACAGGTGACTGCTAACCTTTTAGTATATTTCCTTCCATGTATTTGTAGTTCAGAACCTTGCATTTTTTAATTGATGTTTCGTCATTACTGCTCCATGCCTTTGTTTTTGTTTTGAGACAGCGTTTCTCTATGTAGTTCAGGCTGGTTTAAACTCGTGGAGATCCTCCTGCCTCAGCTTCCCAAGTGCTAGGATTACAGGCATGCACCACTTTACCTGGCTTCCATATCTTTACTGACAGGCTGTAATGATGACAGGGGAGTTTGTCATATGGTTTTACTGTTGGACACTCATTTGCACTTAGCTCTATACTGCACTGTCTGCATCTCTTAGAAGACCTTTGTTTTCTACAGTCTGACTTTATTCCTTGCCTAATGGGCATTTTTACTTCTCAGATTTTTTCTCTTATTCATAATACCTTACATTCATATCTGTGGTCCTGAATTGCTGCAGTATTATAGTGGCACTATTATTGAGTTAACAAATATAAAGCATATGAATAGTGCTCAGCATATTATGATAGTTCTCACTTGGTTATTTTGTCATGATAGGTGCTGCGTAAATGATGGAATGGATGAATGCATACCATTGCTGAGAAGTAGGGACTCTCAAGCGGGAGTGTTGGGGTTGACTATAGACACTGTTCAGCTGTTCTCATGACTTGGGCACATTCAGGGTTAAGGTACTTCTGGCTGCTTGTCAGAGCTCCTGGCTCTAAAGCGGGGGCTAGAGAAGTCATCCATGTAGAGCTGGGCCTTGCAGGGAAAAGCCATGGTAGGTGGAACAAGGCCACAGTGCCCCATGGGAAGCACCCAAGCTGTCTGGTCTTTCTTGCTTGTTTTCCTACTTCCTCTGCAGTGTCCTTCTGTGGGTGACCAGTGAGCCACACACTCTGGATGTTGGCAATGCCCCTCACACCTACATTTTCACTGGCCTTAACAGTTTGCCTTATCTGGATGAAAAAATAAGCCCAGCTGGCTGAAGGACACCGGTGTGTCACCATTGCTCTTCCCTCTGCAATCTGTGGCTCTGATTCCAGACATTTCTCTCTCCTTTAAAGAGGGGCTGTTTCAGATTCTGTAGGGTCATTGATCCTGGTGGGGACCTGGCATTTCCATGGGCCTCAAACTTTCTGGACCCACATTTCTTCAGTTGACTCCACAACTTCATGACAGCAGTGTTTCAATTTTGTGACATGATTTAGATGATCATCTTTAAAAACAGTGATGAAAAAGCATCTGCATATTCTGGATCATCTAGATGATGTCTGAAAAGCTCGCTCCCCCTTTGGACTTGGGACCAGAATTTCAGTGTATACATGGGGTGTCCTTGTCCACCTTACTCACTGGATGTGGCACTGTGTGACGCTTGACTCTTGCCTAAAGTCAAAATGGCCAGGAAAGGTAAACTATTTGAATGGACACTGGACATTGAGGCAGCCACAACAGCATAACTAATGACACTCATGAAAGAGCACTTCCAGAACTGATTCAGAAAGTGGCAAGAATGATGGGATAAGTGTGTTTGAGCTGAAGGGGAGTGGTATTCTAATGGAAGTTAATGGCAATGTGTCTTTTATTGTAATAACATTTTAAAATTGACACATTCATTGCAGTTTTTGAGCACACATCATACATTTGTGTTTAAGATTGTGGTGGTGCCAATCAGGCAACTAAACCAGGCTACAGAAAACACACTGATACTGTATTTGGGCCAAGAGAATGCCAGATAACCACACAATGAGCCAGACATAGTAATGAACAGGGGCTTGGGAAAAAGTGAGCTGTCACATGGCACATAGTGAACTTGCAGACTGGGACCAATCCGTGTCATTTGTAATTGGCATACATCATTATGAAAGGTATCATCTGTCACATTACATATGTTAATTTGAATTTTATTGATTTGTGAACTTTTCATTGAATGTTTAAAATCTTACAGTTACATAAGAGCAACATGTATAAAGAGCCTATTTTAACTTTATGAGTATTTAAGAAATGTTATATTAATAATTACTGTGACATGAAGTCCATACATGAGTTTATTGGTCACTATCTTTTTTTATGAAAAGGGTGGAAATTTTATAGATGAGCACATACACTGTGCATATACATGTATGCTATACATACACAGTAGCCTACATGTGAATAATTACATACGTATATTACACGTGTAGTTTAAGAAACACTGTTCCAGATGATTATTCATTATACAAGTTTGGCTTCATGAGTCAGAAAGCAAAAAAGATCAATGAAAATAAAAATGAAGTGAGGTAAGAGAAGAAAGGAGAGGTAAGAGGAAGAGTTTGAAAGGTAAGAAACATACGTGACAGAGAGGAAGCCAGGCAAGCAGACAGTGGACTCACACAGGTCTGGATTCACATTCAGTACCTGCTCCCACTGTTTGTTCCTGGGTGTTATTTCATTTTGCTGAGCTGAAGTTCACCATCTATGGAAAGAAATCATGATATCCATCTTATGGGCTGTTGAGAAAAGTAAATGAAGTTATAAATGTGAAGTAGATGACACAAAATAGGTGCAAAATGAATGTCAGTTTCTCTCCTGTTTCTTCTATACTTGGTGGTTAATTAGTATACTCTTAAAACTACCTATGAAGTTCAGAATATAAAACAAAAAAGAGAAGGAAAAGAGATGAATGAGAAATAATACTGCAAGTATTCAAGGAAATGGAGGGTTCTCATTAATATTTTCCATCTCAATCTCTAATTGTCTGTATAAAGGAACCATCTGTAAAAAGTTAGTTGTTCCCACTTTTGACTGCATACCTTGTATAATTTTGGATAAATGTTTTGGCTTCTATAAGAACTATCTAAAGATAAGAGTGATTAAAATTCAAATGGTCTTTGACTTAGAAGAGTTCTGATTAAGATTTTTTAACTTTAGGATGATATGAAAGCAGTTCACATTCAGTAGAAACTACATTGTAAACTGTAATCTTTTCCCAAGATAGTGGTATGTGGTATGATCCATTCTTTTGGCACTGGCCCATAGAACCCAGCCAACCAAGCACCATGAGAGCAAATAACGGATACTCTATAGTGTACTGTGTTAATAAGCTTTATGGAGATTGTGTTTTTGCATCCCATTATATATGTAAAATGTGCATCTGTGTGTGCACATGAGATATTCAATGATTTATTATACAGCAGAATTTGTATTCAATGATTCTATCCAGCCATAGGCTAATATAAGTATTCTGAACACATTTAAGGCAGGCTCAGATAAGCTATAATGTTTAGTAGTTTAGGTGTATTAAATGGATCTTCAATTTAATGATAACTCTCAATTTATAATGTGTATCAGGATGTAGTCTCATTGTAAGTCAACCATCTATAACATTTCTCTCTCACTTATATAATAGTCTGAGCATAGCAAATATAAAGTTTCTATGGTGGCTTAATGGGGTAGTAGTCCAACTTCCTTGCAATTTCTTTTTCTGTCTTCCTGAAACATGGCATGCCATCACCCCAAATCCAATATGGCTGTTTCAACTGCCTGTTCCTGTATTCTGAACATCAAGGAGGAAAAAACACACCGTTTTCCTTCTAAAGCCATACCTCGTTGGGCCTGGTGATGCATGCCTGTAATCCTAGCACTCAGGAACATGAGCTAGGAAGATCACCATGGGTTCCAGGACAGTCTGGGCTACATAATGAGACCTTGTCTCAAGAAAAAAAAAAGAGCCACAGCTAATGGTTGTACACATCATGAATGGTCACAATGGTCACACTTCAGTTGGTAGGAGAGATCACATGGCCACATTTAGCTGCAAGGGAAGCTGACAGACCTATTTTTGAGCTGGGTTGCCATGTTTCTAGTTAAACTTGGAGTGTTAGCACAAAGAGGGAAGACAAATATTGCATGTCATGGAGATATGGAATTACTCATCTGTTTCACACCTTATCATTATCATTTTGAGTATGTACTCATAAATATATATATTTTTATATATTTAAAATTGCTACAAATATGACAATAAACACTGTATATTTTTGTTTTGTATTGGGGGAACATTTTAAAACAGGCACAAAAGAAAACTTAAGATGAAGAAAAATCTAACAAAAGATCTAACATTTTTTCACCCACCTAAGTAGGATATCTGGTGTGCTTTGGAGCCTACTAGTGCCATAGAATGCCGAACAATCACTGAGGCTGAGTGTCATCTTTTAAATTACTAGACATGAAACAAGAAGCAACCCAGAAATGCTGAGAAGGTGCAAAAAGCACCCTGGTCTAAGCTTTAATTGATTTGTCTCCAGCTATTTACTGTGTTAAGTGTGAGGGGTGCTTGGATGAATGAGATGCAGTTTCTGTGTCAATACATTTTGTGGGTAGTAAGAGGCAGGAACAATTAATTATAACCCAGTACAGTAAGGGATAACAGGGGATGGGGACAGCTTCATAAAGGGAATGATGCTGATCTGAGGATGTTGTTTAGTGGTGGAGCACATGCTTAGCATGTGCAAGGCCCTGGGTAAAATCTCCAGGAAATGAAGGAAAGACAGAAGATAGCGAGGAAGAGAGGGGAAGGGCGATGATATTGAAGTAAGTGAGTCGTGAAGAAATCTGACCACAGGGGGAGGAATGGATTCCTGGAAAACTGAACTTATTTATCAAAGCCCATGGATGTCCCCGAATTAGGGGAATGACTGCCAGCAAAGCCCAGGCTCACTGCCCTTCCATTTGCTTCTGTGTACCTCAGCCCATGCCAGGCCAGGCATGGAATGAGCGGCCTCATGGTGACCACACGGATGCCCCACCAAAACCCGTGTCCTCAAACAATGTCCAGTGCTCCAAATTATCCTCTTGGCCCTCTCTAAAAGCCGATTATTTCAGGGCCATTGATCTCAGCTAGAGGCCATAAAGGAAAACATCTGCTCCACTAAGGTATGAGCAGCACATGGCAACCACATCTCTATCTCCCTGCCACTTTGTTAGTGCCCTTGAGAGGTAACACCATAAATCAAGGAAGGGAGTTTTCAAATGTGGCATTTGTGGCCTTCTTGGATTTGTTTGAAGGCATTTTGGGGGTAACCAGGGGTTTCCTCATGTCCCTCACATCTCAGTTTAGTGAGCCTTTGCCAGCCTGGGAAACTGCTTCCTTGTATTCACCACAGGGTGAAAGACTTCTCCGTCTTCCTGTGACCCTGACCCTAGCACCTATCATACCTGAATGCTAACCCAGTGCCAAAGCCTACAAGGGAGCTGGGAATGTGTGACTGGAAGTGACACAAGTTTCCTTCCATCATGGATGAGGAGCTGCAGATGTACTGTTCATTGTATTATTTACCTGCCCTGATTTCAAGTGAGGTGATGAATTTCTGTTGTCACTGGCTTTAGAGGTCCCCAAGATGCAGGGAGTACTTTCCTTCTTTAGTTGGACAGATTTGAGCAGGGAGGAAAGGGAGGTGCAGAAGGATCTTAGTGCACTTTCTGGATGTGGGGTAAGGATGTGGCTCAGTGGGTAAGCACGTGCCTGGTACCTATGAGGCCCTGGCTTCCTTTCCCAGCACCACACACATAGTGACAAAGCAGGAGTGACTAGATGTTCACCTGAAAAGCTTCTGCCATTAATAGAGTGAGGGAGCCAGCAGGGTACAGACACCCTGATTCTTCCAGATGGAAATGATTTGTCCTTCCCTACCCTCCCATAATACCCCATGAACTGGAAGGATGCCTAGATATTCCCTTCATTTTCCTGTTGCTGTTTGCATCTTCATTCTTTTGGTTTTCTGTAGACCAGATTTCTTTTCTAGAAAACAAGGCTGCTTCAGAGATGGACTGTGTTCATTTATACGACACACATTCCCTGAGTACCTGTTCTGTGCCAGAAACTGTGATGGACACTAGTGACAGGACAGTAAAATAAAGCAGACCCTTTATCGTAGAGCTTACAGACCAGTGGGCATGAGAGCAAAAGTAGAGATCAATATTAAACACAGATGGGGTATGATTGCCATGACAAATGAAGAAGCAAAGGGACTTTATTAAGGATGAAGAGACGATGAAGATGCAGATGAATGTCCCTCATCTAGAGCAGGGAATGACCTATCTGTTGTGTGAAGGTGTTTGACATCATAGATACCAGTCATTCCCAGAGTGGGTAAGCTCCAGTGGGACCCGGGAAGAAGATATTAGAATTATCATCTTTTTTTTTTTAAATCTCATGCTTTTCAAATGTGTATGCCTTTACATTCTTTATAATGTATGCAATTGATTGCTACTGTGGCACATTTATAATGTATCAAAAAATCAGGGAATGAGGCAGGTGTGTGGCTCAGAAGTACAGTGTCTGCCTGGCATGTATGAGAAGGCCCTGGGTTCTGTCCCCAGTATGTAGGTAATCCGGAAATAGAGAGCCCTTGAAAAATTTTAATCAGGGAGTAGCAGTCTGCTTTTCCATTTAGGAAAGAACCTTGGGCTGCAGTGTGAAGACAGCAGGTAGAGGACCAGTCAGAAGGTGGATGGCAGTAGACAGGCAGCTGAGAGATTCTAGAATTTGTGACTTAACTAAATGTGGGGCTTGGAAAAGAGAGAAAAGTGCAAGGGTGATATGGAAGATTCTGTTTGGGGCATGGAGATGATTAGTGAGCCTTTTACTGCAACTTCAGGCTAAAGTCTGTAAATTGTCCTTAGATGTGGGGGCATAGAAGTCACTGGTGAAAATGATTGAAGTGGTTTTGGTGTGCAGGGATAGGTCAGTCTGCAGAATGCTGAGGACTGAATCAAGGTGAAGAACTAGAAACCCCTATGGTGGGGGACCTACAGGGGACACAGAGTCATGCATATGATAAGAACCAACAGGGGTGATATTTTTAAGGTAGGGAAGATTTCCATCTTGTAAAGAACCCGAGGTCTCCCTTTACTTTCTTCTCATTTCTTTTCAGACACATAATCAACTTCATTCTTTTCACCATCCCTGGTCCAACTTCTCTGTTAGTGTAAGAAAGTCATTCAGTTTTACTCAGTCAAAAGCCAACCCTTCCCATCCATGCGACTGTCAGCACAGTAGTGGTGGCTATCACTTGCAACAAAAGAAAGGAAGCTGCCGGCTAAACTTAGACACAAGGGAACAACACAGGCGGGCTCTAGAACCTTTCCATGTTTCCCCTCAGACACCCCCGGAAAACCATCAAACACCTCAGACTTTTTCTTAAGTTGTTTTAATATCATAGCAGTATTTTGTGCATGTGCAGTTTTTCTCTTTCCACATGGAATCTTGTTGGAGTCCCATCTAGGAAGTACACCCCGCTCACGGTGTGTGTGTGTGTGTGTGTGTGTGTGTGTGTGTGTGTGTTTAAAATTTTGTTTCAGTACCCAGCTTGCCAGGGCTCGGGCACAAGAGTGACCCGCAGAGGGCATCGCAACTCAGGCAGCTTCCTTGGATTCTTTCCTGGGCCGAGCTAGGGAGAGGGCCGCCAGGAAGGAGGAACAGCTGTTCAATGCGAGGGAGCTGGGCCCACAGACCAGGAGAGAGCGAGTCCTTGTGGGAAGTGAAGTCCGGGCAGACCTGGGGTTCCAGGGTGTAACAGGCGGGCAAACGCCCCTTCCCCAGGCTCAGCGCCGCTTCCCGCTCCCGGGGAGAGCCAGCCTGCGCGCTCTGCTCTTTGCCTTGGGGATGGGTCAAGGCTGGGCAGAAGCCCAAGGTCTCTCCACACTGCTTAACCATCGAGTGGCGCCCGTAAATAACGTCCTAGGGCCCCGCTCCGCGCGGCTTTCTCTACCAGCCCGGGGAGCTCCACCTGCAGCCCTGGCTGGCTGCGAGGCCGCAGTCGAGCGAGAGCGGCTCTGCCTTCGTCCCCGCCCTCGGCGCTCTCCGCCCTCCCGGGGCGTTTGCACGGCTGACACCTGCAGCGCGGGCGGCCGCCGGGGCTCCCCACACAGGCGCTGGTACCTGAGCCCTTGACTGGTAATGCACCGTAAAGGGCTCCTTTCAGGCTCTTTCAGAGCCGGAGCGCGGAGGTCACCGCGTCTGCAAACCCCTCTGTGTCCGCCTCGACTCCGAGGCCCCGGGCGCCCGGGCCACAGCCGCCGAGCGCGCCGGCCCGTGGGAATCCCAACACTTGCGCCCGGGCCAGGCCTGCGGGGCGGGGGAGCGGGACCACCCGGGCCTCCCCGCCGCGCCTGCTGCCCGCCCCGGGCTCGTTCAGAGCCAGCAGTGGAACGAATGGGGCGCCCGCTCCTCAGACGTCCTCGGAAACCAAACGTGAGGCAGGACACGGCCCCCACTCCCTCCAGGCCCCGCGGGCGACGCCCGCTCCGTCCCAAAGGTACCGCGAGGGCTTCTGACCCCGCGGCTCCGCGCCCGCGTCCGCCAGGCCCTGGCGAGCCTGCTGAGTCCCCGGGGCGCGAGCCGCGCGGTTTGGGGTGCCGCGTACTCGAGGCACAGGTGTCCTGACGGCTGCGATCGCGGTCGGGTCAACGGAGCCTGAAGCCGCGTGCCTCAGGGCCTTAACTCTGGAGGGGCTGAGACGCACGAGTGGGGCCAGGGGGAAGTCCCGGTGTCCCCCAGAAAGCCGGCAGAGGTAGATGCGGAGCGGCCGAGCGCGCCCAGCTTCCGTCTGCCGGGCTGGCCGGGCACTGGGGACGCACGGGAAGGGGCGCAGCGGCAGAGAGCCGGCAGCACCGGGGCCGAGGGAGGCCACCCAAGCCCGGCGGGAGAGCGGGGCCCCCAGGCCAGCCGGCCGGGGAGCGTGGGCGCAGGAGACAGCGGCGCGGCGCGCCCTCTCCCGGGGCCACGCGGAACCCGGTTACCTGGGGAGCGGGGCTTTGTGGGCTGCGCTGGCTCTCGGCGACCCCAGAACGAATTAAACGCCCCTTTTGGCGGAGGGTCGCCTCGAGTTGGACGGGGTGGGGGCGTGTGGGGGCCGCATGTGGGCACGGGAATAATCAGCCCCTTTCTTGCGCTGCTACAAAACCCGTGGCGCCGCGAGAAGTGAACAGCGGCCGCCTGAATGGTGGTTTCAAAAGGCGACACCTGCAGGCGCGGCGGGTCGTGAATGAATGGAGTCAAACACGGCCCCGCCGTACCTGAGCCGCGAGCGGCGAGTGTCAGGCAGCGCCCGCCGCCGGCGGGGCGCGCGCCCGGCCGCTCCATGGGAATGTCGCCACTTGTGCCGCTCGCGGTCGGGAGGGGGTGCGCTGCCTTTCAGAGACAGACACAATTAGGCAAAATGCTCAATGAACATTATAAATGACGTGCGATCGCTCTGCAGATTGCCTGGCAAATCAAATTATATGGTCGCTCGCGGGCGATTTCCATGTGCTTTAAAAACTTAAACAGGTATTCGCCCATTAAATTAAAAAAAAAAAAGACCGACTCAGGGATTCCGGAAAATACAACTGAAAAAGACTCGGTGTTGAATATTCACACGTCCCCTTTGTTAGCGACTGACTTCACAATGGGCTTGGGGAGAGGGTGACTTCGGACGAGACACATTTTTTACTGTCTTACATAGTGCGGAGGAAGGCACCAGAAGTTTGCATTTATTTCAACTCACAATTACAGTGAGACTCTCTCTTTTTCTTTAAAGACGAAAATTCTCCTAATGAATGACTCGAAAGCCACTGTCATTCTAATCAGATGGAAGAATCATTCTAATCAGATGGAAGCGCGCCCGGGCGCACTTGGGGCGGGGGTAGGGAGAGCCCTGCGCTCCTCCCTGGCAGCGAGGGAGCTGGGGGAAGCCAGGGCTCCGCGGGCCCAGGCTCCGGGCCTTGGGCGCGTCCCCGCGGCTGCGGGGCTGCGCGCCTGCCTGCGCCAGGGTAGACGGGGAAGAAGCGTTCTGCGCCGGGTCTGCTCCGGCGCCTCGGCCGCTCTAAACCCCGCCCGAGGCTGACCCTGAGCTTTCCGGCTGGCGACCCTGCGACCCTCCAAAGAGAAGGGGCAGCTGGAGGCGCCGCCGGGATTGTGCTGACCCACGCCGAGTCCAGGAGCCGTGCCGAGGGCAGGGTGCTGTCGCTGAGCAAGAGCTCCCTCGAGTTTTGGCTTCTGAAATACGAAGGAGAGGCTGCCATCCCGCCGACCTCCAGCTCCTTTCCAAGTTCGTAGTGCTGCGGTTTCCAGATACTCGGGCTGGAGGGGAAGCGGTGCTGTTCTGTGGACCCTGGTGACGGGGACAGCGGAAAGACCAGAAGAAAAGAGCCCTGGAAAGCCGGTGTCTTGGGTCATCTTTGCCAGGGACTCTGTATTATGTTGAGCAAGTATTTAGCCTTTGGGCTCAGTTTCCTCATCCATGAAATGGAAGCCAGTGCCTGGCCTTTCTTCTTACTGCATTTTTTATTACTTTAAGCGTTCTTATCTGTTTGTTAGCTTTAAAGTCAGGAGCCATACTCGGGGCTTTTTTTTTTTAAGCAGGGCTAAAAAAGTTGTTAGGAAAACACGCCTTAGAAAACCAGCGTCCAGAGTATTCCCGGTTTCCCCACCCTTGTCTAGGAGGCCAGGAAGGCTCCTCCTACCTGCTTTCCCTGCTGACCGGCGATCTGGCTGCGCGTGTAGGCGCACTGGGGCAGGTTTCCGGTAAACTAGCATGTTCATGTCTCCTTGACCAACACGGTTCCACGATGCTACCCGCAACCATCGCGAAGAGCAATTAGTGAACCGCAATTTGTGAATTAGCGCGTTTCGTTGAGAAAGAACATCTCTTTATGGCAGTTCCGGGTGCGAGAGAGTTCCGCCAGGAGGAGCCAGGTGCGCTGGCCTTGGTGCTGAAGGTGGCGGCTGCACCTGCGGCCACTGCGCTTTTGGAGGCGACCATCTGTGGATCCCGCCTTCGTATCACCTGTCCTGGGTGAATCTGTCTGTCTCTGTCTCTGTCACTGTCTCTGTCTGACTGTGTCTCTCTCTCTCCCTCCCTCCTTCTCCCCCTCTCTCTGTTTCTCTCTCTGTCTCTGTGCTTCTCTCTGCCTCTGTTTCTCCCTGTCTCTGCCTGTCTCTATGTCTCTCTCTCCCTGTCGCTGTCTCTTTGTGTCTGTCTGTCTCTGTCTCTCTGTCTTTGTGAGTCTCTGTCTCTCTGTGTCACTCCTTGTGTCTCTCTCTGTCTCTGCCACTGTCTCTGTGTGCCCTCTCTCTCTCCCTCCCTCCCCATCCTCCTGGCCTCCCAGCTCATTTGGGAACGACACCCTAAAGCATACTGCCTTGTTGATGCCATTCTTCTAGAGTAAGATACAATCTCAATTTTAATTTTCATTTATCTAACAGGCAGCAATGCTGGGCATTTCCTCTCCACACTGGCCATTTATGCTTTTTCTGTGAAGTGCCTATTCATTTTGCTTGCCTATTTTTTATTGGGACTTTTATATTCAGGAGTGTAGATTTTTTAAATTTCTTTATACATTTAGATATGAGTTCTCTGTCTGAAGAATTGCTGGCAAAATTTTATTTCCTTTATGTAGGTTGTCTTTTCACTCCAGTGGTTGTTTCTCTCGCTATGCAGAAGCTTTTTAATTTGATATGATCCCATGTGTTGATTTTTAAAACTATTTCCTGTGCAACACCATTAAGAAATCATAATAAATGCTGAACAGGCTGTGGGAAAAGAATGCTTCTACATTGTTGATGGGAATGTAAACTAGTTACAGCTACTATGGAAATCATATGGAGATGCCTCAAAACACTGAAATTAGAAATTCCATTTGATCCAGCTATTCCCTTTCTATGTATCTTCCCAAAAATTAAAGACATATATTATGATGATGCATGCATACCCATATTTATAGCAGCCCAATTCATAATAGCTAAACCTTGAAAATGCTTATATGTCCATCAGCAGATGAACAGATAAAAACGTGGTGTTTATACACCATAGAGTACTACTCAGGCATGAAGAATGATAAACTCAAGTCATTTGTAGGAGCATGGATGCACCTTAACACCATAACATTAAGTAAAATAAACTAGACACACAAGTTTAAATTTCTCATTTTTTTCTTCTGTGAGAAAAATAAAGAACAAAATAAAAGATTTATAATAGGGAGTAGTGAGATAGATCTTTCTCAATTGCGAAGGAGAATCATAAGATGGGGAGGGGAGGGAAGAGGACGAAAAAGGAATTAAGATGTGTTATATACATGTGCCAGCTTCCCACAAGGAATGTATGCACTATGTACTACACACATGCACTAATAAACTATAATAAAACTTTAAAAATAAAGAATACTGCCTGAAATATGACAAGTCCCCAATAAATTTTAGTTAATTTTATGGACATTTAGGTATTTTTCTCTCTATCTCTAATAACTTACTGAATTCAGTGTGGGGTTGATTTTGTTCAATGATGATTTTATAACCCGTTAAGAACGTTTGAATTCTGTCCAGTTTTCTTTTCACCATTTGACATCATTATCATGGATAAGTTTGGGCAGCAAACAAAATTCATCAAACCCAAGAGCTGCTCACCTGACCCTGCTCCCTGATTGCATTTAGGTCCCTCACTGTCTCTGGGCTCAGAATGAGCTGATTTCTTAGGAAAAAAGACAACAGGAGCAGGGCAATCTTGAAAAGGTGCATGAGGTTTTAATTAAAGGAGAAAAATCAGCTGGCATCCAATGACTAAGGCTATGTGCATGTCATTTGTGGGGAACATTACCCTCGGACTTAAGGCTAGTGATCAATATTTCTGTTTACTTTTCTGTCATAATATCATCTTTAGTAATTAAAACAGTCCACAAACTCATTCAAAATACATAGCAAGTGGCATATACAAATGTACTTCAACAGCATAAGAAAATAAATGGTTTGGTTAAAAGTAGAGAAAACAAGGTGTCATTGGGATTAAGTTCTATACACTGACCAGAGATAGTCTCAAGCTTTGGCTCCAAACTTCCCAGCAACCAAAACAAAGAGGAAACAACAAATGCTGTGATTCATGATGTCTAAAAGTGAACTGGTTTCTCACAGGACCACGATCTGTGTGGCACTGCTACTGCTTGTGTCTGGATGTCCCGCCAAAGCCTCATGCAGGCATAGGTGGGGCTACTTCAGGGGTCGCTGAATCTAGAGTGTGTGATGCTGGGATTGATTCATGGTGCGACACTAGGATCAAGGGTACTAGGGTTAAGGCTGTGGGTGCTACCTGCCCTGAGTAGCTTGGCTAAAATGTAAGAGACAGAAAGTGCTGTGGTATTCCCCTTGCTCGTTTTGCTACTTTCTGCGTGCCATGAACTGTTCTTTTCTGCAAAGCCACCCTGCCTTGGAGCCAGCCTGATTATAGATGGAAACCTCTACAAACTGTGAGCTAATATAAAACTTTCATCCCTTAACTTGTGGGTGTTGGGTATTTTGGCTCAGCAATGAAAAAAGTAACTAAGACAAGTAATAACAGTTGAGAGAAATACTTCCATGCATCTCCGTAGAATGATGTCTTCTTCAGTAACATCAACAGCCTCTCAATGGCAAGTAAATTTGAGTTGTGTGTGATAGCTCCTATTTATGTCACTTGGTGTAGGCCTACAACACCCTCTTTGCCTAAGTAAGAACAAAACTCGGGAGAATAAAGCAAATACCAGACTTAGCCACACTCTTAATCCAAGTGTTGGGGGCAACTGGTCCTTGTGTTAGAGTTTCAACTTCTGAAAAATTTGAAAACATGCTCTGAGGTTGCAGTCTGGTATTTAAGGTAAGTAAAGTCAATGGTAGGCACAGCCCTTGGGAAAGAGGAGGTATAATTTCCCTTAGCACTTTCTTGGCCAGGGCCCTAGCATCATTACCCATGAAAACACTCTTTTTTTTAACATCTTATTTCTAGGCCCCAGTAATTCTGATCCAGTTTAGATAGCATTGAGGATGATTATACATGATTTTGGAAGAAATACATAAATTTAATAAGCACTCTCCTATACAATGAGATTAGTAAATTTTGCCTTCTCTCTTGATTAGAGATAAACTCAGTTTCCAGCCTCCCTAGAAGCTTTATGGGACAGGACAATAGAATCTTAGCCAATAGGATATAGGCAATTAGATGTGCATCTCTTCTAGCATTTGTCCCTAAAGCCTTGAAACCTTTCACATTGGCTTTTTCTCCTCCTGTCATCTGAGCTATATCTACAGGATACTATGGGAGACTGAGATCCTGGATGATGCAGAGGTGTTAGATGGAGGGAATCCGGACCTTTAAATCATTGCTTAGGGAAGCCCATGCCTCACAACCTGCCACAAACTCATTATACTTGCAAAATGAACCACACAATCAGTAGCTAAACTTTATGCACCATTAAGCTACTGAGATTTGGGGATGGTTTGTTACAGCATCTAGTTTTACCTAACCTCATATACCAGGTGATTCTGAAATGGTCAAATAACCACTTCCAGGCAAAACTGATGACAATGTCTAACATCTAAGAATGGCTCAAGGGAGTAGGGGTTGCAGGTGAAGTGGCAATCCAAGTGAGGGCAAGATTTGGGGTGATTGCCTCTCTACATACTATAAATGCTGCATTCTCATAAAATATTTTGTGAGTAATGATTTCTGTGTTGTCATCTCATTTCCTGAGTATTTTCCTTCTCTTTCTTGCTTTCCCTTGATTCTGTCACCACTGGGAGAGAAAGGTGGACCTCAGGAAAGAAGGATGAGCTTTATAGCTTTGCTACATGTAGTGTGCCTTAGATCTATATGCACCCCTGTCATGTGTTACCTCGTGCTCACAAATCCTTTCAAAACAGGCATTAATAATTCCATTTTACAATGAAGACTCTAGAACTTTGTTTGAATTGTGTCAGGCATGTGGAGATGCACTGGAAAATCATAAGCTTTTTAATTTCTTTGAGAGTTTTACTAGGTGACTTAAGTGTACCTGCATTAGGGTTGTTTGGAAAGAACCAATATTAGATAGATAGACAGACAGACAGACAGACAGATAGACAAATGAGAGGGAATTTATTGGTGGAGTTGGCTCTGATGATTATAGAGACTGAGAAGTCCCACGACAGGTCCTGTGCAGGCCAGAGACCCAGGGATATCAGCAGCATAGCTCTGTCGAGGTTTGAAGACCTTGGAACTAAGGAAGATGGTGGGGAACTTTTAGTTCAGGACTGAAGGCTGAAGGACCCGAGGTCTCTGGTAGAACATCCTGGAGTCCAACGTCCAGGGAACCTGGCATTCTGATGTCCTAGTACAGCACAAGGAGGGCTGCCTCAGCTCAGGAGTCTGACACGTTTGCCTTTTCTCTGTGCTCTCTGTCCCCTGGCACGCTTGAAGGTGCCTATCACACTGAGAACAGATCTTCCCCACTCAGCCCACTGACTCGTGGCACTAATCCTCTGGCAACACCTTTACAGACACACCCCAAGATAATGCAGGTCTCCACGCATCCTTACTTCAGTCAACACCTAACGTAGTAACTTCCAAGTTATGCATCTCAGTGGGAAGACAGACAAAGAGACATAAACTTGATTTTAGTGGGCTCATTTGACCAGAGCAGAAGTTTGGGGAAAGCTGTGCTCTGTGGAATAGACCAACTGGCCCAATTCTGCAAAGAGCTATTCTATGTGGACCTAGACAGACCTGACTGAACTCATTATGCTCCTAAACTATGACACTGAGGAAATGACATGCTTTGCCACAATCCCTCCTTCTTTCCATCTTCTGTCCCTCCCTCTCCTTTTCTATCTTAAGCTCATGAATTCAAAATTATCCTGGGCAATGTAGTGAAACCTTGTCTCAAAGAAAAATCATACAGAGGTTTTACAGTAACTTTGAAAATGCTTAAAATCAATCATAGAAAAATGTCAGGAAAGAAATATATCAAAATGTTCATTTGTCTTTGGAAGAAAGAATTCGAGGTAAATTTTCTCCACTTTTATATATTCTTCAAATATTCTCTTATGCTTATGAATGTATTTTATGATAAAAAATCATAAAAGTTTAAATTAAGGAATTTGTTTTTAGGGAAATGGATTTAAATAATAGTTTTGAATCTTTTAAAATTGTGAGATATAAAAATGTATAAAATACAGAACTCAAGCATTGATCACAAGTAAAAAATCAGAACCTTGCTGGAGCCCAGAAGCTTGTTATATCTCCTTTCTATCCTCACCCCCTTTGATGCCCCCAGCAGTAATGACCACCAAACTTCTTTTCCTTTTCCTGAGAATGTGTCTACTAAAGCTAAACGCTTAAAACACTACACTGCAGTCTCCTTTTTGAATTTTACATAAATAGAATATTCTGCTTTTTAAAATAATCCAATACCATAAGCCTACAGAGCTGAAAGACATTCAAAAGCAACACTTTGGTGAAAGCTAGACACTAGATTTAGTTAGGAATGTGAACTATATCCACACTGTTACAGGTGGCAGAATCTATTCACTGCATGGCACGAATGCATCAGCACGTATGGAGCGTGGTCTCGGAATGATTCCGGTTTGGATGGGCGGGCACAGAGCTGCTGGGGGCATTCTAGTGCACACGCGCATGTGTTTTCAGGACGAACCTAGGGCTGTGAGTCCCGGACTCTAACTGAGTAGACTCCATGCCAAACTCTTTCCCACAGTGGTCCTGAGAGTTTACACTCCCATGAGCAGGAAGCTTGTGCTTAACTCTACTTAGAGTGGGAGCATATGGCCCATGAAAGGAGATTCCGGGGGATTTGCTTTTAGCCTTTTTGTTCCCAGGGAAAGACTGGAGAAAGCCTCGGGAATCTCCAGGTTTCACAGTCCAGGATGCTAGGTGAGAACCTGAGCTGACCTCAAAGCAGCCTCCTCCTGTCGTGAAAATAACCTGGCTCCCACAGACCTAAAACCCTCAGAAACAGTGCTCGGGCAGAAATGCTGGGGCATCATTTCCAGATGGACCTGGACAACAAAAATGAAACATCTGCTCAATCTGGGTCTTTTAGGATGCTATAGGGGTTCTACTAAGTAAAGATCAAATATCCCAATCTAAAAACCCAAAACGCTCCAAAGCATGAAATTTTGACACGATGCCATGAGTAGAAAATTCCACACCCCACCTCATGTGATGCTTACAGTAAAAAATACTGATTACACTAAAAATACTGTATAAAATTACACTAAAAATACTGTATAAAATTGCCTTCAGACTATGTGTTTAAGGTATCATATATATAAAACATAAATGAATGTTCCATTTAGATTTGGGTCCTACTCCCTAGATATCTCATTATGTGCACATGAATATTCATAAATATAAATCATATCTGAAGTGCAAAATCATCTGGTCTCAAGCATTTCAAGAAATAGTTATTCAACCTGTTTTAAATAATAAAAAATTAGAAAAATCAAACATCTATTGAAGGTGGATTGAGGAGAATTTCTAAAGTTTCCTGGCTTTGTTTTTTTGTATGGAATTCTATGAATTTTTTGTGAGAACCCTGGCTTCTTCATACTACTTGCAAGCTTTGACTGGAACCCATATATATCTCCAATAAAATTTGGAAAGTCAGTTAAAAATTAGCATGTGTAGTGCTGAAGGGTCATCAGGTAGAACCCAAGTGCACTTGGCAACCTGCAAAGACACCCACAACAGCCTGCCTTCTAGGCCATTCGGTGCCTCCTCGTCCAAAGGTCCCCTGCAGGATTCTACCCCTATTTTATTTTATTTTAATTTATTCTGGTACCAGGGATTGAACTCATGATCTTGCGCTTGCAGGGCAGGCACTTACACCACTGGGCTAAATCCTGGCCCATCTACCCCTATTTTTAAAAAGGGGTAAGCACCTAGCAGCATTTGGAAACCTATTTCCTGGGGTGAAATAAAAATCATGGAAATGCATTATGCTACCTTTTTAGGAAACACATCTTAGGAAGCAGGATGGATACACCAGAAGATAGGAAGAAAGACTCTATTAACTGATGGTTTAAAAGACTACATTTCAGTCCTGTAGAATAAATATCTAGCACAGGTCTCACTACACTAAACTCAGGTGTCCACAGGGCTGCATCCCCTCTGGAGGCTCCAAGGAGAGTCCAGTTTTTGCAGGCTACTCTTCGGTTTGTGGCTCCACTGTGGCGCAAAAGTGTTAGAAACATTTGTTTGTTGAAAATTCCCAGTGGGATGGGGTTAAGAGAGGGGGCCCTTTGGGAAGTGATTTTGTCATGAGGCTGGATCCCTTTTCAAAGGGGTTGGTGCCCACTGAAGTGCTCCTTCTCCCACATAAAGACTGAGCAGTGACCCTTTCTCTTCTACCATATGAGGACGAGCAAGAAGGTGCCATTGTGGAAAGAGGATGAGTCCCACCAAATCTGCTGGTGCCATGAGCTTAGACTCTCCGGTCTCTGAAACTGTGCGAAATGTTTATTTCCCTTGTAAATTGCCCAATCTGAAGTATTTTGTTGCAGCAGCAGGAGCAGACTAACACACACTCCCTCCATCTTCAAAGCTAATGACAGTAAATTTCTCTGACCATTTTTCTCAGTCACAATTCCTTCTTCCTCCCTCTCCAACTTTGAAGATTGCTGTGACTGCTTTGGGCCACCAGGGTCACCCAGGAAACGCTCTACCTTAAGGTCAGCTGATTAGCAACCCAAATTCCATCTTTGAACCCCTTTTGTGTGTGACATGGCACATTTGCATGCCCCAGATATGAAGGTGTGGGTATATCTGGGGGGTCATCCTCCTGCCTAGTGCAGGCTCTTCGTTATAAAATAGCGGATCCATGATCCATGGGCTGCAAAAGGGGGAAAAGGCTTTGGGTGTCAGAGAGAAATACAGCAAGCTGGGTTCTAGAGTATGAAATAGCTCGCCACCACCACCTCCCTTCCTCCCAGTGAGGCAGTATAAGCCACGTAACTGCACCTTTTAATCTGAAAGCAGCCTCTCGGGCTTTACTGAAAAGTCTCTGCCATCTTCCGGACAGTTTCAAACAATAGCTTGACGTGTGGCTGAGACACTGATGTACGGAGTACTGCTTCCTGACAGTACATTTGAACCCTTCTCACCTTGCATCTCAGGAGAGATGTGTTAGTTTTATGTCACAAGTGACAAAGTACCCAAGATAAACAACTTTAAGGGAGGAGAGGTTTACTTTAGCTCACAGTTATTGTCATCCATGGTTTCTTGGCCCTGTGGCTGGGCAGCACGTGGAATCATGGTGGAAGGATATGGTTCGCTCCATGAAGGCCAGAAAGCAGAAGCAAAAAAGAGAATGAAAGGGGCTGGAGTCCCAGTAACCCCTTCAAGGGCAGGCCCCCTGACCACGACCTAACTTCTCTCAAGGCCCAAATTCTCAACAGTCCTATGTCTTTCCAGCAGCACCATGCTGGGACCACACCTTTAGCACATGCATAGGTTTTTGCTGGAACATTCAGAATCCAAACTATAGCAAGTGATGTTGTCTAAATGATGACCCAAGGAGGGAGAGACTGGAAATACCCAGAAGAGGGACAGAAATACTAGATATTGGCAGCATCATAACAGCTAACGTTAGCCTTTGTATACACCAGATATCAGGCTTAAGTGCTTGACACACAGAGTCTCAGTTTGTGCAAAAGTAGATACCAAGGGAAAGACACATGGCTGACCTTGGGCCTCCCAGCCCTGCAGTCACGACCAGTAAGGATGTGCAGGCAGGAGCGCCGAGCACGGGGAAGCTGTCTCGTGGCCATGCCTGCCCTCCTGAAGGGGGTGCTTTTTCAGCTTTTGCTGCACGTCACTGATCACGTGGGGCTGTCTGCACACTCTCCCTGCCAGCCTGGCAAACGGAAGCGAGATGTTGTTACCTTCCTAATTGAGCAGATTAAAAATGCCACTTCCCAGGGGCTGATGGCAGCATCTCCCCCAGTGCCACCTGGCCCTTTGGAGGCCCCAGCCATGCTCAGAGGGTGGGGAAACTGGCGATGGCCACAGGATTTAGCTCTCCTTTGTCCCCAAACTCTCCCGTTTGGGTGGGGCTGCATCTGTTGTGGGGGACGGCTGTCCTGTAATGAGGCCAGGGTCTCAGCCGTTTCTGCCCTCTGGCCTCGTTGGCACTGGCCCAGCCTTGCTGAGATGGGTAAGAGCCCTGTGGCCTCCATATGGAGCTGTCTGGTCTCAGTTCTGGACATGGGCTCCAGACCTTCTTCTGGACTCATTTCCAGCTATGGTATCGGGGTATCACCTTCTGGAGCTCCTATGCAAGGAAGGTGAGGTGCCCAACTGCATCAGAATTTATGGTATTTGCATTTCCTTATTTCAAGCATGTTGTCCCCCTATGAAGTCTCTGGAAGGTAAACACCACTCCCATTCTCTGGAACCCCTTCCTTCAATCACCCAGTGCCAGACCTATGAGGAATACAAGTAATTGCTGGCTTATTATTACTTGGGAGCTGAAAGAGAGCAGCAATTAAGTGGCTTAAATATTTCTAATATTTACGGCCCTCTGGCGGAGATCATTGAAGGATCTAAAACATCTGAGCTGCACAGATAAGTGACTTTATCTGCTTTATTGAAAAATGATTTTCCACATTTAGATTTTTCTCCTAAAACAAAAATTCATGCCAGAAAATTCTTTGGTTGTATCAGTAAATCTTTGTTGCCTTAAGAATTTGATCTGTGTTCTTTCTATGAATTGGAAGCATTTAAATGATTTGATGTCAATGGAAAAAGTAATTATTCAATACTTACTTAAATCATTCTGTTTTCTTTCTGACAGTGGCCTCAAAGTAAAAATAAAAATCTAGTCAGAACCAAAATAGTCCCTTCCATGGCTCAAATTTTTCATTCTGTCTTCAGATTATGTTAGAAAAGGATGGAATGCAAACTCGGTGGGGGAAGCTTGCATTTTAAGAGCTACAAGGAGCCAGAGACTACCTTGCTGAGGCGGAGACATAATCAGAAGGCTTTTAGAAATGGCACACCTGTCACTATTTTACTTTTCTTCTTTTCAAATCCATTTCATTCCCAGCTCCCCCAACCCACTTCCTTTTTCCTGGATGTGTCCCCAGAAGCCCGCTGTGCCTGATCAGAGACACCCTGCTCCCCAGCCAACAGCTCCGAGCTGAAGAGCCACCTCTTCTGCTCCAGCCTCTGTGGCTGGCACGTTAGCCGGGCGTCCCAGCCAGGCCTGACAGCAGAGGCCTGCGACCAAACAAAGCCCCTGCATGGCTGCCCTGGCAGTGACTGCAGCCATGATACTGCTTAGCAGAAAAGTCCAGCCCCTGTTGTCATGAGCTCGTGGCAGCGGGATCCTTCCACCAGCTCCTGGCGAAGCTGTATGGCTCTTGATTTACTCTTCTGCACGGGCTTTCAGGGTGTAGGCACTGGATCTTCCACAGAGCCTTGGTGCATTTCATCTTGGCTTCAGCCTGCAGTTCCAGCTGATGACAACCTGTAAATTCATAACTCACCCACCTCAAGCTTTTAGTGTATTTACCATGTCTACTATGTACTGTATCCATCTCTGCTATCAGTTGCAGAACATTTTCATTATCCCCACAGAACTCTCACAATCCTTAGCTCTCCTAGCCTCTCTCCTACCAGTGCTAGGAAACCACTAATCTACTTTCTATCTCCACAGGTTTGTCTACTCGGGAAATTTCATGCATTTGAAATCACACAACATGAGGTCCCATGTAACTGACTTCTTTCACTCAGCTTAACGCTCATCCATATCTGTATGTATCAATACATTATTCGTTTCTTGCCACATAATATTCCATCATGTGGGCATACCACATCAGCTGGTAGACATTTGGATTATTGCTGCATTTCAGCAATCAGTGATAATACCGGTAAGAGTGAATATGTGTGAGTTTTTGTGTGAGCATGTTTTTGTTTCGAGTGCATACTGAGGACTAGAATGTACACCTGTAACTAAGGTTAGCTATTTAGAGAATGATCAGACTGTTCGCCACAGAGATGTGTCATTTGCTTTCCTACTAGCAATGTGAGAGCGTTCCAGTTTCTCCACAGCCTCACTAACACTCCACTATTATCTAACATTTTTATAGCTGCTCCCAAGGATGCAAAGTGCTATCTCACAGTGGCTTTGATTTGCATTTCCCTGGTAGCTCACATAGCTGAATGCTTTTTTTCGGCTCACTGTCTGTTTGTGAAATGGTCTTTATGGAAACATCTATTTGGTTTGCCCATTTGAAATTGAGTTGTCTTTTTAGAATTGAGTCTCCATTATCTCTTTGTGCAGTTTAGGTGCAAAGATTTTTTTCTTACCATTTTCGTGGGTTGTCTTTCCACTTTCTTAATAATGACCTTTGAAACACAAACATTTTAAATCCGAGCAATTTCCAGTTTATCTCTTCTTTTGTGACTTGTGCTTCCATGTTACACCTGAGAAACATTTGGCTAAGGACATGAATGGTTTAGAACCTCAGCTGTCATCCGGCACACACTTCTCATGGCCACCTCCCTGTCATCCTCTAATGTGATGAGCAGGCAATGTCTGTCCTGTGAAGGTAGTGAATAAAATACAGACTATCACAGGCGTGGACTGCAGACAGCTGGTCTCCTCCCAAAGCCTCTGTTTGCTTTTTTATTTTTCTCCATAAAATTGGCCCGCAGACGTGTGTGGCGTGTCCAGCGAGCCCTCCCTTCCCAGCAGTCAAAGGTCACTAGTGACCAAGTTCCCACGAAGCCAGGGCCATAAGGCACCGAATGTGCCTCCGTGCGCTCCTCTCCGGCCGCAGCCTGCGGCCTGGACCCGGCAGCGGCAGGGGTGTGTGTGTGTGGGGGGGGTGGTTTCAGCCCAAAAGGTGCAAAACACCCGCGGGCTGAGGGTCCCGCGTCGGAGGAGAGCGTGACGCCCAGCACGTTCGCCTCGCGCCGGCACGTGAGCTAGCTGTGGTCTTTAGAAACCTGTAAGATGCCATATTAGAGGAGAGAGAATCTCCTGCCTCGGCGGCCTGGCCTTTTGCTCTGCCTGAGACCCTGATGTAAGTGAGCTGCACATTGCAGTCATCAAGGTTTCACCAGTCCTGAACTCATTAGGTCGGATGTGTGGGCCCCGCCCTCAGCCCCTGCGATTGAACCCCCAGCCCTGGTTTACAGTACTCATGATTGCAAGCAGGTGACTTAATCCTCCTCACTCCACAATTCAGTTTTCTGCACTTTAAAAAGGGCTTTTTTGTTTGTGTGTTTGTTCTGATTCTCAGGGATTGCACCCAGGGCCTCACACATGCGAGGCAAACACTCCACCTTTGTCCCAGTCCTTTTAAAACCTTGTTTTATTTTGAGACGGAGCCTTACTAAGTTGCCTAGGTTGGTCTCAAACCTGCCAACCTCTGGCTCCGGCCTCCCTCATAGCTGGGGTTAGGGCCTGAGCCACTGTGCCCAGCTCAGAGGGTGTCTTGGAGGACTGAATGAGTACTAAGCACATAGCTAAGTACATGAACAGAGATGGGTGCAGGCATAGTAAGTACTTGCTAGCTTTTAGTTCTCATTATATTATACCTTGTTCATAAAGCTATTTATTTCATAAACAACAATTGACTCCTAAGTATGTGGTTCTCTAAGTGTGTACTCCCAAGCATGTGACCCTACATCCTGTTGGGTCCTGGGGCTCTGCAGAAAACAAGACCGGCTGGCAATTTACCAGGGAAGTCAGACTTCAGATGCCTGTGGGATGGAGCTGTACCACGCCGTGGCCCTGTCTTGTTTCTGTACCACGCCGTGGCCCTGTCTTGTTTCTGTACCACGCCGTGGCCCTGTCTTGTTTCTGTACCACGCCGTGGCCCTGTCTTGTTTCTGTACCACGCCGTGGCCCTGTCTTGTTTCTGTACCACGCCGTGGCCCTGTCTTGTTTCTGGAGGCGGTGGGACCTTACAGAGGATCGGCTGCCACAGGTTGTGGAAGGAAGCTGAGGCTGGGTGTGGAGAAAGAGAGGGAATGAGCAGGGGGCTGAAATCCAGATGCCAGTTTTTTCAGCAGTTCCAGAGCTCTTGAGATTGCCCAGTCAGAAAAAATATCCCTGGATATTAAACAGTGACCCCTAGGCCTAACGCGGTACACGGTGTGAAGCATGCGTCTGTCTAGGAAGCTGTTTTTCATTTTTTCTTTTTTTCCTTTTGGTGGTACCGGAGATTGAACCCAGGGCCTTTGCACTGAACTGCATCCCCAGCCTTCATTCATTCACTCATTTAGAGACAGGTCTAGCTAAGTTGCTAAATTGTCAATGCTGAGCTCTTGGTCTTCCTGCCTCAGCCTCCCAGGGTGCTAGGATTACTGATAATGCACCAGCTTTTCATCAGTTCCTCACGTAGAATTAATCCTGATCACAGTGTTAGAAGAAAAATTCAGTTAAGTTCCCCCTTTAAAAAAAAAAAAAACAACGTGCTTCTAAAGTTGTTTGAACAGATATAAAGCCATCTGCTCTCCTGGGTAAGCTGGTTTGTAATTCTAAATGATTCTCTCCTCGCCTCTGTGCCCAGGCTGGCCAATACACTTACCTGTATGTATTCCTACGTACTCACAATTTCACTTTTCCTCCATGAAAAGATCTCTTTAATTTTTTTATTCCCTGTTAAAACAACCTTCACACTTAAATACTAGAGCACCCGTATTTGTTTATGTCTATGTCCCGGTACATTTAAAAAAATGGACTGTGAATTTCTAGTGCTATGATTAATTCTGATTTTTTTAATGTTTTGGAGGAGAAGAAGAGAAAAAGGAAGCAGTTTAATAGATTTTGCCAAAAAAGCATCCCATGAAGAAAACGGAATCGGTGAAGCGTTCTGATGCAGTCCTTTGGCTCCATCTGGTGGCCGCTAGCAGAATTACAGTCCCCACTGAGGAGGCGGTGCCTCAACTCGTTAGGAAACCAGAGAAATGCAATCTTGCTCTGTGCCAGAGGTGGAAGAATTGGCTAGAGATTTTAATTTAGTCTCAGCAGACCTGATTCAAAGGATAAAATGGATGCAACTCTACATTTCAGCAATATTCGTATGGTGATTTTGATTGCTACCACTTCCATCCCCTTCCTGTAATGTCCGTGAACAGCACAAAGCCCATACAGTAGATATTTGAGGCCCTCTATCGAGTTGGTTTAGTTCTGCTTGGGAGGGGTTCGCTTGGAACCCCAAACGGAATCCGTCTACACGTACAGCTCTGTGTCTCAGCCTTTTAGATAGAGCAATATTAGGCGAAGGCTTCTTGTCGGTAAATAAGCTCTATTTTATAATAAAAACTCTAGCAAGTTAACGCACGTTGTGCATCCCGTGCGTGTGCGCATATGTGCTCAGATGCAGTTTCTGCGCTAGAGCTGTGGGGTGGGTGCGCGCTGCCCTTGTGTGGGAGGAGACGCTGGCCACCGCTGGCTCCGCCCTTACTCCCGATGTACGTCGCTCAGGGTCCGGGGAGCCCGCCCCCTGGAGGACGAAGCGGGTACAGCAGGACCGGGCACTCCGGGTGTTTGCTCCCTCTCCCTTCCTCCTTTCTTTTCCTTCTCCTTTTTCCTCCCTTCTTCATTCCCTCTGCACTGGGCACAGTGCCTGACATGGCGGAGCCTGTGCTGATTAGCGCAAACCAACCAGAGGAGGGCTGCGGGCTCAGAGAGGGTCTGGGCAGGCGGTCAGCGCCTGCTGGTGCTTCCTCTTCCAGCAGGGCTGGCAGTGACAACAGTTGTCCCCTCTGCTCCGCCCAGCTCTCTGGATTAGGTCACAAGAAGCCAGGCCACATCGCACACACCTTCCTGGTCCCACCCACCTAGTCAGGCACACACAAGCCTTCATCATGCCTTTTGGGGTTGCTTCTCGCTCGGGGCTGCTGTGACCCTTCTTGTGTCTTTTGATGCATGTGAGACAAATCCCAGGCTACCGGCATCTTCGGCTTGTGAGTGGACGTTCTGGTAATCTATTCTATTTAGGAGGCTGCCCCGAGAGGTAGTGATTTAAAACAATCGCCGCTTTGTGGGCCACACATTGCGCAGGCTCAGCTGGGAGCTCTTCTGTCATGCTATTTAGACTATGGTTGTTTAAGTTTTCGGCTGGCACATGGTCTGAGGGTCCCAGACGGTGTCACCCACATACTCAGTGGCTCAGCACGGACAGATGCAAGGCGGGGCCCAGCAGGCAGTGTCCAGGCCGTCCTTGTGGGCCTCCAGCGTGGCCCTCTCAGTGGGCATCTTACGTGTTAGTTGTGCCCCCTGCTCCGCGTGAGTGTAGGGGAAGAGGCAGCGGGGAAGTTGAAGGCTGCTTCTGACTGCGCCTCCTGTGTCACTCAGTGCTGCTGCTGCTGCGTTCTGCTAGTCACATGCATCCCTTGGGCAGGAGAATGAGTCACCCTACTTCTGAAAGGATTTGTGGCAGTTCCTGGGCCACTCGTGGTGGAGTTACACACAAACTTTTGTTCTAATGAAAACAACGCCTGGTGACACACGTCTGGAAGTCCCCATCCTCTTCCCTGCCCCAGCCACAGGGCAGACCTCCCTTCACTGCTGCTCATGCATCTGCCTCATCTCTCTGGGCCAAAACTTCAGGCAGCCGGGGTGCAGGCAGCACACCTGTGATCCCAGCACTCGGAGGCAGATGCAGGAGGACTGCAAATATGAGCCATGCCGGGGAGCTCAGTGAGCCCCTGGGCTGGGGTGTTGCTTACTCAGTGCAAAGGCCCTGAGTTCCTGAGTGCCCCAAATCACAACAAAAACACCCTGAGACAAGGAGCTACCTGACTCAGTTTCCTGTCGCTGACACACGTGAGTTCCACACCCTCCCGTTGCTCCCTCCCTCCTGGCTCAGGAGAATCAATGTCCTTGTCCTCCCCAGGACCAGGAACGGTCCCTTTCCACACTCTGCCTTCTACTGCCCTGGCCTCACTCATTCCAGACTTGCGCCAAAACAAGCCCCTTCCCTCCTGAACCTCACTCTCACTACTCTGCTCCTCTTTTCTCTCAAATACAACTCTTAATTGAAATGTCTTCAAAAATCATAACAAAATAGACACATGAAGCATTTTTCTCTTCTAAGGTATTTTTAGTGACTGACTTTATATTGTAAAATTGATCTCAATTCCAACAGAGGACAAAAAATCTAGAGAGATGATAGTGATATTTTAAGTTTTAAATATGTGTGTGTGTGTGTGTGTCCACCAAAAACATCAAAAGTGACAGTTGCTTTTATTACTTGATCAAAATGTGGTTTCTGGTGCTTCTTATTACTATACCATAAAGAAAGGTGCTGACTAGTATGCCTAATGGTTTAGGGTCTTAGAATACTCTGCTGTTCTAGCATACGGATTGCAACAACTCCAGAAATCTCAATTATATCAGCCATATCCCTACACGACGATATTTTTCCAAGAATGCAGATAATTCCACTTCAAGATAAAACTGTATCTCTTGCTTTGGGAAATGACCCGATTGTCCATCTCAGTGACAAAAACCCAGGAATTGTTCCAAAATGGAGCAGAAATAAGTCAGAGGAGTGGGGGAGGATTTCCAGCTATGGTGCTTGGCCACAGGGCTGTGGCTGTGGCCTCCGTGGGGACCCTGCCTGACTGTCCACCCCTTCTGGGGCCTGGCCAAGGCCAACAGGCACTGGGTGAGATGGCAGAGTCTGGACACCCTGGCTTAACAGCTGCCTTGCTGTGCCCTGAAGCAAAGCTGTGGCCACCACAATGGCCAGGAAGTCAGCAAGGGCCACAAGACCATCCACTTAGGACTGAGGTAGGGCCTGGGATGAAGCAAACTGCAGGGGCGGCATTTCCTGTCACCTCGCCACCCCTGTCACTCATTCCCATGTGGTCAAGCACCACAGAAGGCATGCTGGTGGCCGCTGTCATTTCATTTCTATTCCTTGAACTGTCAGCAGCCAGCTGTGGGACCACAGCCTGATCACTAATTCCTCTGGGCTTCATTTTCCTCATCTGGGCAAATTGGAAATTATTACCAAAATCCTGTCTGATATCCACTCTTTTTTACTAGACTTGAATAGAATGCACATAATGAATTCTAAATATATGTACATCAGGTACTGTGCATCCATTCTACTGTGTGTGCTTCTCTAACAACCCTGTGAGGCATTGTGTCATCATCCTCCCTGATTTTATATGCAAGGAAATTGAGGCACCGAGAGGTTAAAGAATTGCCCTAAGGTCCACAGAAGAATCAGGACATGCACCAGAGCAGGTTTCAGAGTGGCATTGTGGAAGTCAAGGTTCGTCTCCCTGCTCGGTAAGGGGCTCTCCTGGGGCTGCACAGCAGTGCAGAGGCCAATCCTGCGCTGAAAACCAGGGCTCTTCTGCATCACCCTCCCCCATACCTTGCTATAACAGTGCCTGTGTGCTGTTTGTAATAGCGAACTCTTACAAGCATCAGTATGCAAGCAGTGGTACAGCTATGCAAAATAACGTGCCTTAAAATTATGTGGAAAAATATTTATGTGCAAAGGTGTTCAAGATGCACTGAGTGTGGAAAGCAGTTCAGTTTACATGGAAAAGGTAGTAAGAAAGAAGCGTGAAGTACAAGTTCTAGCCCATAATGTTGGCTTAACTGTAAAGGACCTGACAATACCATTGCTGATGGGAATACATGGAAGAAGTGTATGTTGGCAAAAACACTCTGGGAATCAAGTGGGCAGTCTTGAAATGGGCATGCCCTTCCACCCAGCAATTTCCCTGGTGTGCCCTTCAACACTAAATATGCACCTTAAGAAAATTTACAAAGTATGCAAGGAGAGATTAGGGGTACAGCTCAGTGGTAGAACAGGTACCTAGTATGCATGAGGCCCTGAGTTCAATCCCTAGCAATGCACGTGCGCACACACACACACACACACACGTGTGCACACACACACACACACATGCACACACACACATGGAAATCTGAGTGGGGGATTTTCCTTGCACCATTGGTTGTAACAGTCAAACACTGGTCTCAAAATATTAAAATACTGGACAACTTGGACAATAAAAAATCAAATCAGTTAATGTCACATACGTCAACATGGATGACTCTGTAAACAGAATGGAATAGGTTGCAGATGAATACACATTTTATAAGTAACTCAAACACACCTACGAGACACACATACATGTTGCCTTCCCATTTATGCATTCCGCTGGTGAATGGTACAAGTTAGAGTATGCTGAACTTTCTGTATTAAAATTTTTCAACCGCTTCCCCCAAGTGTGCTTTGATTTTCATAAAATAAGAAGTGTGTATTTCCATGGGAGAAAATGCTCTCCGAATAGTCATAGTGGCTTTTAGTATTGGGATTAAGGCAATTTACATTTACTTTCTTTTGGATGTCTGTATTTTCTAAATTTTCCACATTAAACATCTATTCCTTTCATACTAAGAGAAATATGGTAATTTGTATGCAACTCCTTGTGGAATCTGGGATCAGTATGAGGAGGAATTCAGAGCCCCGAAGAGGTATTTTCACCACCAGCCTGTGCGGAAGCCAATCAGTGTTTCTACTGAGAAACTCCGTGTCAGCCGCTGGGCGAAAATAGAATTAAAACCGGCCCTCATACCAAAAAACAACAACAACAACAACAAAAGCTTGGTATCACAGCTGACTTCTACAAAACTCCTGAGGCCAAGGTAGCCTGGCGGCAGACCACTTTCTGTGGACCAGAGGAAAACACTTCTATCTGTACTTCTTACCCAGAGTACGGGTTCCAGCACCTGCTGCCCGACTATACAAAAGTTGCTTCAAAACTATAGCTAGTATGTGGAAATGACTTTGAGGTTTTCATTTAATAGGAAGAGCAGCTTGGATTGCCAGATACTTCATCAAACTAAATCATCATCCCAGTGAGGACATTCTTGATGGGACTATGCACGGTATCTTGCACAAGGGCAACCCCTCTATGTCACTGTATTTTTTGCAGCACATAACTGAGGCTACCACACATCTAACACTCATCCAGTCACCCAGTGAGTGCTCAGCGAGGACCTGAGCCAGGCACAGTGCACAGTCCGGGGAACCAGCAATGACCATGACCTATTCGGGTGGCTCCAAGTGAGCCCTGCCCTCCACTGAGCGGATCAGCCTTGCTCGTACAGACTACAGAGCTGACCGCTTTTAGAAGAACCATGGCAAACTCCGGCCTTTGGAGCCACACATGAGACTTGCTGTCTTCACCCTGCATCTGACCCTCCATGGGCAGAGTGCGCATGTGTGGGGCGGCTAGCAAGGAGCGCGGTACCATGTGGAAGGCTGTGGCCATCCTCCAGAGGGAAGGAAAGACTACTGCTAAGAAAGTGACTGCAGAGTGTAAGAACTGCATGTGTATTAAGTGATCTGAGAGTGTGGGGTATGCTGACAGGAGGATCTGGCCTGGTACGGTAGTTCATAGGAGACAAATTAAGCTGAGACCAGAGGAGTAACAGAGTTGGCTGTAGAGGGAGGTTCTGTGCAGAGGCCCTGCCTATTCAAAATCAGGGGCACAGTGCATTCACAGATCGGAAAGAGGCCAAGGTGGTTGGGGAGTTAAAAAAAAGAAAAAAAGAAGTCTATGTGCCCAGTGTCTTTTTCCTATTTCATTTATTATTATTATTGTTATTATTATTATTTGGTATTTGGTACCGGGGATCAAACTCGAGACCTCACGCTTGCCAGGCAGGTGCTTATGCTGCAGAGCTAAATCCTCAGCCCCCATTTTATTTTAAACGTGGAAAAAACCATAGCCTGTTCTTGAAAGCCACCCTTCATGAGAAGCAATGCACACCATATTGAAGTCTTTCCAGGTGTTTTGGGGAAACAATCTACGCACACACCACACTGCCTGGGAAGGGACATGGTGGCCAGGGAATTAACCAAAGTCCATGAACGTGGCTGCTGCTGAGTCTCCTCAACCATGTCCCACCCCGGCCCCTTTGCGCCTTTTTCTGAGCTTGCTGGTTTGATACCCTAAACTCCCTTTTGCTGTTTCCTGGAGTACAGTTTTGTCTTTCAAGTGGCCTGAAAATTCTGACACCAGGATGGGCCCTGCCCGTAGATGAGCGGCTGATCCCAGGGACAGCTTGATGTACACCTGGTGCTGATAAAAACAGGTTTCTCACCTCTGCACCGGGCTCTGCCATTACTCCTGGATAGCAGTTTCCCTCTGGGTTTGCCCTGAGCATGGATGCTATAACTCAAATAAGGTCCATCTGACAAGTCTGACTATGATGTTTTCCTGGAAGGAGGAACAGCACTGTCAGAGTGACGTCTGGAGCAGGCACCCACATCGGGAGTCCACACACTGACACCCACTCCGGGGTACTGGTCCTATAACAACCAACTTCCACCTATGGGAGACACTTCACAAGGTAGGCTCCTGAAAATTGCTTAGTATGTGTTGCTCATGTCTCCGTTAAGCTTTCCCTTTTTATTACTGCATTATAAGATCTTCTTACATACACTGTAAATATTTTCCCTATTTTAAGTGTCCTTTTAATGTTATTGAACAAAAACAGAAGGTACCAAATCCAGTAAGCACCTCTTGTCTCTTTCCTTAACCTCCCATCCTACTTCACAGGACTGAGCGCTGGTGGCCTCTCCAGTTTTCTTTTCCCCTGGGCTTTCATGACATCACATCCCTCTGTTTTCACTCCCCTTCTGTGCATGTTCCTTTTTGCTCTCCTAGGATCCTCCCTCTGCCCACTTAACCATTTGGGGACCCCAGGCTTTTCACCATAGCTGTCCTCCCGCTGGCCTCTCCCCAGGAGAGTCCTACTTCCTCCCACACTTCAGTGATCCAGTTACACCGTGTCCTGGTGACGCCCACATCCAAGGCATTACTTCTGGTCTCCCTCCTGACTGCAAACCCTTAGGTCCAAAAGTCCTGTGGATATCTTTCTTTGGGTGTCTGCCAAGAACCTCAAATTTGATAGAAATTGCCACCTTCTCTTTTGTAACAATTTTTCTTTCCTCTGCCTCTTATCTTCATAAATAGCCCCACTGTCCATCCAGTTGCTTAATTCAGAAGTCAGCGTACCAACCTTGACTGCTGTCTTGCTACCTTCCACATCTTCAGGCACTTAGCTGGGACCAAAGATTTTACCTCCCAAAGTTCCTCAGCTCCCCTCTCTGTCTCACACCTGCAACCCCAGTTCAGACAACCATCATCGCCCTCTGGATTGCCCTAGCCACCTCCTAAACCTCCTTCCTGTGTGCCTTTCTAGTCCATTGCAGACGGAGTTACTTTCAAACCATACAAATCTGATTAAGTGAATCGTCTGTTAAAATCCTTTCATGGCCTCCCATTATGCTCAGGGTAAAATCTAACCCCTTAGTACAGCATGCATTATCCACTCATCTGCTCAGCTTTTCAGCCTTTTCTCTTCTTGCTTCTTACCTTGCGCTCTTCACTGAAATCCAACAGGACTACCGTATTTCATTAAATGTGAAAAATCGTCAACTGCAATGTGCATCATTATTTTATATGACATTTAGAAAAATACTGTCAATTAAAATTATAAAATATCTTATCTTGTAAGGCATATCAAATTGCAGAAATGCTCAAATGGGGAAAAAGTAATGGGTTTTATATCAATAAAACACTGTTCTTCTGTTAGCTCTGTAGAACCAGCCTCATCCTACCTGGGCTTTTCCATCTGTAACCTACTTCCTTCTCCCCCTCCTCCTCTCTGTACCCCCTTCCTCCTCCTCTTCCTCTTTTTCCTCCTCCTTGTCCATCAGGTTCTACCTCCACCTCTCTCTCTCTCTCTCTCACACACA
>PVJX010006824.1:0-74998 GCA_004027295.1 Dolichotis patagonum
ACCAACTATATAACACATGTTGAAACGAACAACTACTTTGAAGAAAAAGAGACACTACAATACCCAGTGCTGACTCCATAATGTCATGATGTGAAGTCCAGCAAAACTATCACTTTTTGTTCAAAGTGATCTTAGCTTGCTTTGCCTTGTTTAAGTTCAACACACATTAAGGTATGGACAGCTGTTTTGAGGAGAATGATAGACACTATGACAACCATTCTTGACTTCCCTAATGTCTGGTCTTGAAGACCTGAAATGCCCTCCTTGTCCTGCTCAGATCAATTCCATACTAGGTTGTTTCATGTGAATTCCCTGTATGTGACAATATGGACAACTATTTGGAAGAAAACAAGAGTCAATATGATAGAGAGTGAATATCTCCGATTGTCTAGTTTTGAAATTTTTGTCTCTTATGTTGCTTTCTTGTGATCCGCTTTGTGTTTAATTTTACCCTTTTGATATAATTGCATGTATGTGTTTAATTTTACCCTTTTGATATAATTGCATGTATGTTTGAGTGTGTAAGATGGATGACCATATTGCTGTTTTTGTCAGATCGTGGAGCAGAACTGTTAACAGTCTCACTGTTTGAATGTCTACATGTTTTAACTTTGTAATTTGAACAACTATTTCCAAGAAGTCAGTATGTAATTTTTCAAGTAATAATTTCTTATTCTTTTTTGTTTTTGTTGTTCTTTTCCTTTTTTCCTTGGAATACTGTATTGTTGCTACCCTTTATTCTGTTTTATTTTGTTTCTCTTTAAATAAAATTATTTTTTTAAAAAAACATCGAGGATAATGTTTAACTAAATGTCTAAATACTATGATGTAGGCAAGTTGACACAGAATTAACCATCATGATCTACCCCTTGTCAACCAGGCACTACTGATCTATCTATTTATCTAGGTATTAAACCCAGGGGTGCTGTACCACTGAGTGACGTCTCCAAGCCGTTTTTTGACTTCTTTGGATTTTTTTCAGAGCAGTGTTATGTAATTCAGGTTGGTCTTGACCTCACAGAACTGAAACTTAAAACAATCCTCCAGTCTCAAGTCTCCTGAATGCTGGAATTACAGGTGTGTGCTACCACAACCAGCATTTCACCTTCTCTGTTTTTTATTTTGAGACAGGTCCTCACTCAGTTACCCAGCCTAACCTTGAACCCAGAGTTCTGTTTCCTTAGTCTCTCAAGATTGCAGGCATGCATCTCTTTATACTTAATCTGTAAATTAAGACAATAACAGATCATATTTCTGCACAATGTGATAGAAATATCTTGTGTACAACTGAAAATACCCTATCTCTTTAGCAAAGGATGCAGAGTCGTTGGGTGATGTGTGTCTTCTTGGTATCCCACTACTGAATAATGATGTTGTAAAGTTACCAGTATGTACATGAGTATTGTGATCAGCTGTTAGTTTAATTGTTTTTCCTTGAAGAAAAAAGATTAATATTTCTGTATCCATTTTCTATTGTTGTGTAACAAAACATCCCCAAGTTTAATAGTTTAAAGTAAGCCATTTAATTAACTCATAATTCTGTATATTAGCCATCTGTGCTAGGTTATCTGGTTCATCTGTTGGTCTTGACTGGAGTCATTCATGCACCTGTAGTTAGTA
Source organism: Dolichotis patagonum (assembly GCA_004027295.1). Taxonomy (NCBI): domain Eukaryota; kingdom Metazoa; phylum Chordata; class Mammalia; order Rodentia; family Caviidae; genus Dolichotis; species Dolichotis patagonum. Next base: position 1,621 of record PVJX010006824.1, read on the forward strand.
GTTTATTTGAGACTGAGATTTTCTTAAAAGAAATGTCTGGTTGTTGGTTGGGTATCTCTGTCTATAAAAGGAGGTGAGTTAAGGTGTCACACATTATTACAGCAGTGTTTCCAAAAAGCAAACTGATAAAGTCACATTGCCAGCTCAAATTAAAGGGATGGAAAAATAAACTTCACCTCTCTATAGGAAGTATGGCTGTATTGCACTATAAAAAGAACATACAGGGGTGGGAATTTTTGTAGTCATCTTTGGTTTTGGTTTCCCCTCTCCCTCCTTCCCTCCCTTTTTCTTCCTCTTCCTCCTCTTCCTTCTAAATGCCTTAAATTTTTAAAATAAAATAACACTTGTGTTTGCAAAAGCCTTACTGTGTCACATCTGGACACATACTTCCTTTTTATTTATCTGCTGAGAAGTTCTTAGGACTTTTTAAATCTGTTTCTTTTGTCAATTTTATTTTTTTCTCTTAATCAGATTTTATTGGTACATTTTAGATATACATAGTGATCACATTCATCATAGAGAATTTGTACCTGTACATGGTATCTTGTGAATTTTAGAGTTTTCAGTCACTGCTGAATATTTCTTCTGTCTTATTTCTTTTGTTTATCAGGAACACAAATTAGATGTAGGTTAGGTTACCTAACTGAGTCCTCTATACCTTTTGTCTTTTTTTTTTTTTTTCTGTTTATTCCTTTTGTCTGTCTCTGATTTGTTATGGATAGTTTTATTTTTTAACCTACTAATTTTTTCTCAAGCTGTATTTTGTCTGTTTATAAATCCACCCATTGAGGTCTTCATGTCAGTTATTGTATAAGTTCTGGAATTTCTATTTGGCATTTATTTTTGCTGCTATTACAATTCTTGGCTGAAATTCTTAATACTGTGGGACTGCTCTTGTCTGCTTTCTACTGATTCTTATATTGTCTTCTCATGTGCAATCCACTGTATTTTAAACATTGTAAAAATAAATTGACTTAGGATATCTTTTAGAGAAAATGTACCTTTGTTTATGGCTTTGCATAGAGATCTTGAATCATTTTAGTTCAGTTTCAAAGACAGATGCTTTTATAAGCAGGACTGATGTCCCTGCAGGTCTGTCCCACTTCATTTTATTACCTATTGTGCCAGTTATGTGTAGGGTACATTGATAAAGAGACATAGATCTTGCTAGCAGAACAGACCTGGTGTTTGGTCTGTGTGGAGCACAGTGAAATGATTAACTGTCATTACATATGTAGCTGTTTTGGTAATATTTGGAGGGAGGAGAGAATGGTTCTCCCATAACTGACTGGGGCAGGTTTTATTTAAGCTAAAACCTACTTGATGAAGGAGAACTAGAAACAGAAACAGTCAGGCAGAAGCAGTTGCCTGACTAAAGACTAAATGACAGCCAATGAAGTGTGTGGGGAACAGAGGCGAAGAGGTTTAAGGTTGATTTTGAACTATATTAATGAGCTGTAGGACATTATTCCTCATCCCCATTTTTCTGTCATTTCCCTTTAGAAAAATGAGTGAATTAAGTATTGTTGAATCTAGGTTCTGGAATCAGCTGTGATCTGGGACTCGTTAGATGTCTATTTATTCATTCAACACTAAACAGAAGGAGGGAAGCAAGAAGGTGGCAGACATAGAAGTAGGGTAAAAAGGAAAGATATTAGAGAAACTGTTAAATTTAGTTGTGTTCTTCACAAATATTTGCATATTTGGACACCTGTTGCAGGCAATCTAGAAGTATCTATAATATAGAAGTTAGCAAAAGAACAGCTCAGGTAAGTTTTTAATCATTAAGAAGATGAGTGCCAGGGATTTAGGTCAGCAGTGGAGTGCTTACCTAGCATGCAGAAGGCTCTGGGTTCAACCCACTAACCTCTACTCAAACCCAAGGTGAGATAAGAGTTACTGTGTTTCTCTATTTAAAGGAAAGAATAAATTAATCAGACTGAAGAAAAACCACATTCATTTTCATCTCCTGATGACTAGTTTTATTAACTAAAGTTTCTGTACAACAAGAAACAGATTAGACAATGCCTGAGATGTGAGCTCCTTAAGGACAGGAGCAGCTTTTTCTTTTGCCTTCACAGCCTGGTAGAAGATAAGGAATTAGTTAACTGAGTAAAACAGCAAATGCGCATTTCCCTGCTTTGAAGGAAATTGGACTGTCATTACAAGTCAGGTTTACTATCCATTTGCTTTATGTGCATTCCAGAAAGATATCAAGAGATCTTTTCCTCTCATATTATAGCCTAAATTTGTAGTCTGATGGATGGATTATAGAATTTAAATTTTCTCAAAGCCCAGCAGTCAGCAAACACATTGTTACACTGAGATAAACAAATATGCCTCTCAGTAATTTCTGTCTTTGGCCAGAGTTTCTAGGACTTGAGCTGGTATTTGAGAGAAATTGGAATTTAGTAGAATTTTACTTCCTGTATCTTAACTTTCTTATTACCATGTAATGTTTTCGTTTTCTAGAAAGAGACTAATCTGGAATGAGAATGAATTCTCATGAGTGAAAGCAAAGCTTTAAGTAGGTCATCTGACTTTGCCTTTGTGGTCTACATTCACCCTGGTTATAAAAGAGCCTTTCATGAGTTTTCTAGGCTTTCATCACTGCCAGACTCTCTACAGGCATTGTAAAGAATTAAGCTACCCACTCTCCCCCATGCTGGTCTCATGGTCTCTTTCATAGAGTATACACTGGACTATGTTTAGCTCAGCAGGATCCCTAAAGACATGAACAGTCTTCCTTCCTGATGAGAGAGTCAGTATTGATTAGTGTCAAAGCCACAGAAGTTAATGTCTGCCAGTATCTAATAAATATGGTAACAGCCTAATTTTTGCCAAAATACTAGGCCAAAGTTTTATAAGTGTTTATAGTCAAGTCTGTAATCCCAGCACTTGGGAGGCTGAGGCAGAAACCTGTCTCAAGGTATTTTAAAACGGGGGGAGGGGGTGTTGGGGAATATAGCTTAGTGCAAAGGATCTCAGTTCAGTCTCCAGTACCCACCCACCCCAAAAGAATCTGTTTTGTAACCTTAAAGGCCTATGTTCATTCTCTTGAACAATGATATATGCAATGATATATGCATACCTATATTTATAGCAGAACAGTTCATTGTATCTGTGGAAGTGAGGCACTCTTCAGGGCCTCTGAGTCCCACTAATAATATGGAAGGTCCTCTTGCCTTTTTTTGGTATTTCTCCATTACATGGCCTTTCTCAAGATTTCTAGTGTTCAAGGACTTCCTCAGAAGTTTTTCAGCATTTTATCAAGCTGTTTTCTCTCACTGGTGGCTCTTCAGCATGCTGCTCATTCTCCATTCTCTCTTGGTGGCATGTATCAGTTTTCTACTCATCAACAACGATCTACTCCTGCCTCTTATGCTTATCAGATGTCTCCTGCCTGGTTTGCTCATTACTGCTTCTGTCACTCTGCTGTCCTCTTCCCTTCTTTGGCTTTCTGCCTGACTTCCATGGAAGCTGATCTGTCATTGCCTGTCTGCCATACTGCCCCTTCTTCTACCTGCCCCTGCAGGTGCAGCATGTGCAGTGTTACTGCACATTCTCTTTGTTCAGAACTAAACGTACCACTTTCCCCACTGTATGCCCCCAAACTGGTTATCTTCCTGCACACAGCATTGTTACTCACTTAAACACCTTAGCCTTCCTTATCTCCAGAATTTCATTAAGTTGTTGGTGGGAATGTAAACTAGTACAGTCACTATGGAAATTGGTATGTAGATTCTTCAGAGAATTAAAACTAGAAATTCCATTTGACCTAGCTATTCCCCTTTAGGTATCCTCCCCAAAGAGTTAAAATATCAAATTACAATGATAGATGCATACCTGTGTTTATAGCAGCACAGTTTATAATAGCTAACCCTTAGAAGTGGTCTATATGTCAATAGATGAATGGATGAGAAAATGTATTTACACACAATAGAATACTACTCTGCCATAAAAAAGATAAACTGAAGTTATTTGTAGGCAAATGGATACATCTTGAGACCATCAAGTTAATAAAATAAGTCAAACAGCCAAGCTTAAATACCTCATGGTTTCTCTTATATGAGAAAGCCAAATGATAAATATAGAACAAAATAAAAGGTAGATAAAAGGAAATAAGGAGATGGAGGAAAGGAGAGGAAGAAGAGGCGATGAACAAATGAATTAAGGTATATTATGTACACGTACCAACTTCTCAAAAGGAATGCAAACATGTACTAACATAAATATATAAACCTCATTAAAAATGTCTTCAATTCTCGCCCTATAAATGTTCTTCTTAATCTCCTTCAGATTGTCTTATCCTGCTTTGCGATCATCCAGCTTTATTAGTTAGATAACATCTGAAGGCTTCTGTCAGGTAGATCTTGCATACCTTAAACCCCATCAGTTGGGGGGGTTCACCCTGCTGTTCACCCTTGCTGTTAATTATTTATGTTAATTAATTTCTAAAATATTAATTGTTTTAGTCAGCTTCCTTATGCTAAAATTTTTGGTGGCTCCCTGTTACTCACCCTGATCCTCACACACACCAGTCTTTCACGTCTGCCATTTTCACATTCCTTTAGCAGACATTTGTTAAGGTCCTAGTTGATGACCTCAGCCAGCTCCTTGTCATTCCTGAAACCAGATAAGCTTGTTCCAACTTACAAGTTCTATCTGCTTGAGAAGCTATCTGAGTCTTATTTTGGCTAATTGCTCCATCTTTCCAAGTTCTGCTCAAGCATCATCTCCCCTGAAAATTTCTTCTCTGATACAGTTTCCCCAGTTCCTCTCAGTGTTAATTAACTGATTTTTTATAATAGGTAGAAATTGAGGGTTTAAAGTTTATCTGTGCCTCCTTACTGTTCGGTAAACGTCTTGATAACAGTGTTCTTATCTGATTTGTATATCTACCAGTATCTGATCACCAATCATGATGAGGAGAAAATGAGCTTTCGAATTTGAAAAGTACTGAGATTGAATGCCAGTAATTATTTCTTAATTATGTTACCTTCAGCAGATTCCTTAACCTCTGTGATCTTGTGTTTCATCATCTGCAGAATGGAGTAACACTGCCTAACTCATAAGGTTGTGAAAATTAAGTGGATTAAAGTATATAAAATGCCTGTTACAAGTGCCTACAGTGTAGGCAACCAAGTATAGTTTTGAAAATAGTTGTTCCTAATAACAAACAATATAATCTGATGAAGTGAACAATTAGCTAACGGGACTAAACTCAGTTTCTAGACACCTTTTCCTGAAATCTGAGAACCTGAGCAGCTCAGCAGAAAGCTTAGGGCACAGGTTAAAAGTAAACGTTTCTAGCTGCGCTTTGTTTCGCCCAGGCCTGCCGGGTGTTATCATTGAGACTGAGAGTGGGACTTGTATCTTTTCCCAGTTTCATCTCCATGAAGGAGGTGAGTTTATTTAAAATTGAGACTAGTACTTCAGCATATGTATTGTATACCTGAACATCAATTTCATTAAATAAGCATATTTTTAAAAATCACTACCCTTTTGTTGAGAAATCTTTAAAATGGAAATAACCAGTTATAAATTTTAGTTGACATTTTGGAAAGACTTAACTGTTATTAGGCTTTAAACCTTTGAAGAATAACATGGTGGTAAGATATATAAAGAAAAAGCAAGTAATCTTGGGTTTGATTCTGCCTCGACACTGCATCAGCTGTGAAAACATCTTTCAGTTTATTTATCAGCAAAACAGGGGTAAGAAGAGCATGTAACTTGAAGAGTTCCTAAAATTTAACTGAGTAAAGTGTTCGAATATTGAGACAGTATATACCTGCCATTTAATCATGTTTTATCAGTAATACATTAAATACAGAATGCTTAACTTTGAATGGAAAGGTTTGCTTCTTGGTTTTTTGGTTTGTTTGTGGTAGTACTGGGGGCTAAACTCGGGGCCTTCACATTGATCTACAGCCCCAGCCCCTTTGAAGTACAGTACTTATTTAATTATTTATTTGCATTAGGGTCTTGATAAGTCACTAACTGTCCAAGCTGAGTGGAATTTTCAATCTTCCTGCCTCAGCCTCCTGGAATGCTAGGAATATATTCATACACCACACCCAACTAGAATAGAAAGACTCTCAGTGGAAACTACCACAGCCAAGGCCTAAGTTCTGGGGAATATGTAGAGTAGGTTTCCTTTGCTGGTAATGATTTAATAATGGTGATTCTTTGTAATAGTTCTTCTTTAGTAGGTATATGCAGAAAACCTTAGACAACATTCCCATTGTTAGATCATCATAAATCATAATATGTGAAGCTGGTCCTACTTGTTGTGAGTAACTATATCAGGATTGAAGTTAGTTGCATATATCACAAAATAGATTTATTTCTTTCTTAGGTATGTAAAATACGAAGGTTTAAGTAGAACTGGAGGAGCAGGTTTGACAGTGCCATCAGCGAACTGGACTTTTTCTAGCTGTCATTTTTGTGATCCTTACGGTCTAAAATGACTAATCAGGCTCTCATTATTACATCCAAAATCCAGATTTTATGGAGAGAGAACAAGGAAAGGCTAGTCTTTCCCTTTTAAGCTGTCATTGTAGAGATCTCATAACATACATTATATTTCCTTAGCTAGAGTTTACTTACCTTCCACATATGTCTGAGGAATGGGCATGTCTCCTTAGCACTAGCACCTACCTTTTTTTCTTCTTCCTGTCCTTGCCCTCAGGTTGGGGGGCCAGGCTTTCAGAGCCTGAGTATATTTGACAGCAACTCTTTATCTGGAGATGGAATGTTGCTTTTTGGACAGAAGACAAAGGAAGCTTTCTACAACAGGTGTTTGGTAGCCATTGAATAACCATTCAATGTTTATCTTGGGAGCAGAATATATGTGTCAGTGAATTCACACATGGAATGCATATATATAAGCATATATAATTGGTTAGGTATTCAAAGATCTGCAATTCAAGAGAGGCATTCTGCCCTGAGTACACAACACAGTAAGTTACAGTAACACCAACATCAACATAGCAGAGTTAGCAAGGGTTGAGAGAAGGCATACAAAGCACTCAGAGCAGCCTGCCTTTGAGTTGAGAAGTGGGTGATTTAACAGGGGGTAGACATTGCCACTATCTCTGTGCTCACTAGAGCACTGAGAGCCTCCACATACATCCTTGGAAAATGTCTCAGGTATATATGCTGAGGTTGAGTTTTAAGAATATACAGTAAATGTTCTTAGACATAGGAAAACTGCAGCTATGATTTTTTTCAGAACTTCCTTTTTTATCCTAGGGCTTTCAAATATTTCTAATGGCATCTTTGTTTTTCTTTGGTATTTGAATGTTGAACCTCACTGATTGTGCAACCTGTATATGTATATGTATATGTATATGTATATGTATATGTATATGTATATGTATATGTAGTGTGAGCATTTTTTTTTTGTAAGAAATGTTTTTGTAATGAAATAGGAACTATATATTGGCCCTTATCCTATATAGTCCAGATTTTATGGAGAGAGAGCAAGGAAAGGCTAGTCTTTCCCTTTTAAGCTGTCATTGTAGAGATCTCATAACATACATTATATTTCCTTAGCTAGAGTTTACTTACCTTCCACATATGTCTGAGGAATGGGCATGTCTCCTTAGCACTAGCACCTACCATTTTTTCTTCTTCCTGTCCTTGCCCTCAGGTTGGGGGGCCAGGCTTTCAGAGCCTGAGTATATTTGACAGCATAAAATAGGCCATAAAATAGGAACTATATATTGACAGCATAAAATAGGCCATAAAATAGGAACTATATATTGGTGTGGTGGAGCAGGAGTGAGAACACAATTGTGTGCCATTTTGCTAATATACTAGGAAAAGACCCAGACTTGGTGACACATCTCCCAAAGCATTGCTAACTTGCGCCGTACTCAGTTAACCAAACACATATGAGTCACACATGCTTTGTGAAAAAATAATCAATTATAAACTTGTGTTTCATTATTTTGGCTTTCCTGGAATATATAATTCTGTCTTTATTCAGGCCTTTAATGGGAAAGGATGTATAGAACAAGAGATAAAATTATATATAATCAACTCTTTATTTTTATTTTTGTATTTTTGATGATACTTGGGGCCCGCACACATGCTGAGCAAGACCTCTACAACTGAACTGCATCCCCAGCTCGTATACAGTCAATTTAACAACAGCTGACAGAAAGGATTATCTGGTATATCCATACTATGCAAAACTATGTACCTATTGACAAGAAAAGTTGTTACATGTATTGTTACATGTACATGCTCAGGATTTATAATTTATTTATTTATTTTAAATTTTATTTAAAGAGGAAAAAAAGCAAAACAAAAAAGGGTAGAAATAATACAGAATTTCAAAAAAACAGTAAGAAATCACTAGTTGATAAATTACATATTGTCTTTTTAGAAATAGTTGTTCATGTTACAAAATTAAGGCACACAAAGTAGACATTCAAACAGTGAGGCTGCAAACAGTTCTGTTCAATGATCTGGATTTATAATTTAGATACAATGTAAGATGTAGACATTATGTATAATATTTAAAATTTTAAGTGTGTGACATAATACAGGTAATTTCTTTCTTTTGGGGGGGGGGTTCTGGGGATCGAACTCACGACTGTGCGCTTGCAAGGCAGGTGCTTATGCCACTGAGCTAAATCCCCAGCCCCAATACAGGTAATTTCTAAAGAACATAGAAAGAAGAAGCACTAATACGTGGTAAATGAGACCTGTATTTAGCTTTATATCCTTCTGTTCTGTGTTTGCTTCTTATAATCAGCATAGTTTACTTTTTTAAGTAGCTTACAAAATACTTCAGAATAAATGGAGAAAGAAACTATTTGAGTAACATAACAAACTGAATAAACAACATATTGTGTTCCAGGATTGTAAGATTCAGTTCCTTAAAAACATCAATTCTTTCTGAATTGATTGTTTTTATCTGTCATTTATTATAAAAAATTTTCAAATATAGAAAAAATTGAGAATTTTATATCCAGCACCCATTAGTATAGCATTGTAATCATGCTTTATTATGTATATCTATATATCCTTCTCACCTAAGCATTCAATTTTTAATGTATTTCATAGTAACATATCAGTACACTTCTTCCAGATATTTAAGCATGCCTATCACTTACTTGAGCAAAGTATTTGTTTATCAGTGGGATATTTTTGGAGGCAAATTTCATATAAAATGAAGTGCACAAATCATAAGTTATTACTCATTGAGCAAGGAAGTTTTTTATCTTTGAAAAACTCTTAACATTCAAATACTGGTATGAAAAGGAGCAGTTAGGGCTGAAGTAGTGGTAACGGTTCAACAGGGCTAAGCTTTTATTTGTTCGTTTTGGTTTGGTTTGGTTTTTTGGGACTGGATTTCTCTGTGCAGTTCAGGCTGGCCTTGAAATTTTGTAGCCTAGGCTAGCCTCAAACTCGCAGCAGTCCTCCTGCCTCGGCCTTGCAAGTGCTGGAATTACGGGTGTGTACCTCCACACCCAGCGTTGAGCTAGGTTTTTAAGATTTTAGGAAAACCTTAAAACCTAAGATTTTGGGAAAGATGCAGAGAAGGAGGAAATTTTTAGAGAATGACTGGGAGGTAAGGATGTCGTGGTCCAAAGGCTTCTGGTTTTTCTGAAAATGTAGGCAAAGCCAACAGCCAAGGGTGTAGGAGACGGTTGGAAGAGAGAAGAGGTTTGAAATCACAGCTATGGGGAATTGGAAAGTCTGACTATGAAATACAAAAAGATTGTGTTTGGGGTTCCACTGAGGCAGAAATAGTGCTCTGTGATACCAACCTTAGGAGCTGCTTGACTTTCTTAGGTAGCATTTGATAATCCAACTTTAGGACTGAGAGTCCTGACCTGTTTGCTGCTTCTCTTCTTTCTTTCCAAGCAGAAAAAAAAAAATTAAAAAAAAAATATATATATATTATAAGCAGAATATCTTTATATATATTACATATTCTTATGAAAGAATATTCTTATGAAAGAATGAATGCTTCTGTCTGAGAGAGAGACAGAAGGGGTCTCAAGCAGGTTGCCTTCTTTCGGCTTTTTGAGACAGGATTTTACCTCGTAGTACAGGCTGATCTTAAACTCACTGTGTAACGCAGGTTGACCTCAGACTCAGGGTGGTCCTCCTGCTTCAGCTTCTTATAACACGCATATACCACTATTCCCAGCTTCTTGTTCTGTGTTGGCATAATGAAATGGTGTAGCAAAAAAATTTAGGATATTAACATGAGAGTAAACTGATAGTAATTTTTCTTAGTTGGGTAGAGAAAGAAATAAAGACAGGAAGACAGAATGGAAAGAAAATTAGACTTGTAGTGAGGTCAGTACCAGTGTAGTAGACATAACAAAAGGGAACTGTGAGGATAAGAAGCATAATTGGATGGTGGAAAGGTAAGATTCAGATTCTATATGAGCTTTTCTAGATTTTGATAAAATCTGGAGGGCAGCCAATGTTATGAGTAGTGGCCTAAATGGAATCTAGGTGTGAGGTTATTGTTGTTGAGGAAACTGAAGGGCTTACCAGATGTGGATTGTAGCTGTCGTGTATGTGGATATAGAAGCCATCCAGAAGAATATCAGGGCTGGTGGATAGGAAGAAAATGATGAATCACATTATGTCTTCATTGCCAGGAAATCACAAGACGAAACCTTTCAGGAATATCGAGTGTTAGGGCAGACTACAGGAAAAGTGCTTTGCATATGGCATCCTTTAAGAATGAGGACTCATCCTATTTCCTGATGCATGCTTGGAATAAACTGGTGGGATGTAAGGAGTGACGTGGTTGCAGATGAATTGTGCATGGAGTGAGGAAGTCACAGGAGTTTCTTGATGGGTTTTTTATGTCTCTGAGAACAGTTGAGGCTTTCACTGTGATTTCCCTAGTTTGGCCTATAGATATGCCTTGTAGTATAGGTGTTCCCAAATGTCTCTCATTACCTAATTTATGCATACAAATCCTGTCCAGCGTTCATCACATCTGCTTATTCTTTTGCCTTGCATTTTTTCACTTGAGATATGCCTTTTTTTTGCTGCTTATATTTATGCTTTATGGTAAAACCTGTTTTCTTTTTCACTTCGGTGTTTTTAGTTTATAAAAATATCATGCTTATTTTAAAATCTCAAAAATAAGTTATAGTATTTTTTAAAATTAAAAATTATAAAGTACATTCCCAAAATGTTTATAGATGTTTTTCCTGGGGCTAGGGATGTGGCTCAGTGGTAGAGCTCTTGCCTTACACACACAAGGGCCCTGGGTTCAATCTCCAGCACTACCAAAAAAACAAAACCAAAAAAGTTTACCCTTCCATTCTTACTTTCATACATACACACACGTAATTTAGGTAAACTCCAGTTTTGTATCTCATTTATTTTTTTTTTAAGTCTAACAAGTTAAGGATTTAAACTGAGTTATGTTCCTGTAATCCCAGCACGTGGTAGGCTGAGGCAGGAGAATCATAAATTTGAGGCCAACTTGGGCTACCTAGACCTTGGCTTTAAAAGGAGGGGAGGTTATTCTCCTTGCCTATATTCTTTGAATGTAGCTTCTTGAATAACAGCCATATATCATCTTGTACAGCAACATGTTTATTTCAGCTTTCTTCTGTCTTCTCTGTTGTTGGATATTTGGATTGTGACTTCCTTCCCAGGATTATGAATATCTCTATACATCATTTTAATTAGAGGTTTAGATACTTCTAAGATAGTGGTGTAATCTTCTAGAATCAAATTTGTTATTACAGTCTGATTGGTAGTCTTCATGTGACTATCAACATTGAATTTTTCATATTATTGAACTTTTTTGATTGAAAGTGAAAATGTTATCTCACTATATTCCTTTGTTAATGAAGATACTGCACACTTTTGGTGTATTTTTGTGGCTGTTTTTTTCTGTAAATCTTTTGTTTATTTAACTGTGTTTCAAAATTGAGATTTTGGGGATAAGTATAGAGTATATGTTTACATGTGCAAGGCTTTCCCTGTGTTTCATGTCCAGCACTGAAAAAAATATTGGAAATCTTTATGTTCTCAATATCGATATATGAGTTTGTGTTTTAACATTTTGTCTTATGTGTAACAGTACACCCAGTTCATTTCCTTTTTATTAATAGACTTTATTTTTTAGAGAGTTATAGGTTCACAGCAAAATTGGTTAGAAAATTGAGCAGAACCCCAACCTTCTTGCTGACACATATGTACTACCTCCCCCATTATCAACTTTCCACATCACAGTGGTACATTATGTTGAAGTCAGTGAATAACAGCTCATCATTATCATCTATGCTCTATAGTTTATCTTTAATGGCTTTTATTAGTTATCAGAGTACTTGTCAGATGTTTCTTTTTTTTATCATTGTGATTTTCTGCATTGTCTTTTTTTTTTTTTCTTTGAGGCAGGGTCTTGCTGTGTAATTCAAGCTAGCCTTAGGCTCACTATATAGCCCAGGCTGGACTTGAACTCATGGTGATCCTCCTGCCTCAGCCTCCCAAGTGCTGAGATTACAGGCTTGCACCACCACGCCCAGCTTCCATTGTCCTTTGTTGTTGTTGTTGTTGTTGTTTGTTTGTTTTTCAGATAGGGTCTCATTATGTAGTCCAGACTGGTTTTGAAGTCATTATGTGGCCTAAACTGGCCTCAAACTCATGGGAATCCTTCCTCCACCTCCCAAGTGCTAGGATTATAGGCATACACAACCATGCCTGTCCTTTGCATTGTCTTTGTGCTTAGAAAGTTCTTCCTTATCCTGAGTACACATGCAGGTTTATTCACTTTTAAATATGTTTTTACGTACTCTTTAACTCAGTTGACATTTATTTTGGTACTACAGGAGATGCAGTAATGATCTAAACACACCCCCCTATACCTGTATTTCCCCAAAACATTCTGTGTTAATTTATCAAGAAAAGAAGTATAAATCCGGCGTGGCGGCACATCCCTGTAATCTCAGCACTTGGAGGCTGAGGCCAGGGGGTCATTGTAAGTTTGAGACCAGCCTAGGCTACAAAATGAGCTCAAGGCCAACCTGAACTGCATAGTGAGATCCTGTCTCAAAGAGACAAAAAAAAAAAAAAAGAATAGAGGCATATACATCTACAAAATCAGCCTTCCAATCTTTTTCCTAATCCTTGTTGGAATTGTATATTCCCAATTTTGAAATATTTTCAGGTAGCAAATGAGTTAAAGTTACAAAAATCTCATAAAGGATTAGAAGTCAACTATGGAATGTTTACCTTAAAGAACAGTATGTTAGTGCAGTCAGCCTACCTTCTTTATGATTCTCACTCTGAAGACTATTAAGCTGCACATAGCAGTCAGTTTGGGAGTTTTAAGCAGGACAGCTACCTATCTTTCCCTCACAAGGATGCAGTGTGGCATAGAGACTTTTAGAGGTTTTTAAGAGACTGTAAAGTGCAACCAAGGTTGAGAACACTACTTTTAAAAGCTCATTCTTATTAAGATATATTTTTAGGACTGGGGAAGTAGCTCAGTGGTAGAGCATTAGGCCAGCATGCATGGCATTTTGGGTTCAGTGCCCAGCAATGCCCTCCCCAGACCTTATTTTATTTGTGTAATAATTCAAGTTGTAGTTGAAATCCTGGGCAAATGTACTTATTAGTTTCCCGGGAGATCATTGGTCCTGTGAACATATTTTAATGGCCAAGGAGATGCCACCTAAAATGCTTCTGTATTTTGAATCATTCAGGAATAGTTATAATAATCTAGAACCTCATCTAATGTGACTCCCTATTTTCCCAGGTCAGCATGGATTCCTGGTTCATTCTTGTCTTGCTTAGCAGTGGTCTGATACATGTCAGTGCCAACATTACTACCACAGGTAAGTTGTCATTTGAGAAGGCTGGCATTTGAAATAGAATTTTGTTTTCACTTTTAATTACTCAGATTTGAAGACTGAGGTAGCATCAAAGAAAGGAATCTTTAAAATTTACTTATAAATTACAACAAGAGCTGAGGGCTATACCTGTTATAAAGTACTTGTTATAAAGAAAAAGTGGTGGTAAAACAGCTGTCTTTTGACATCTCTTTATTGTATTGATTGCTCAGCATTGTTGGACAAACTCTATTCTGTTTTAACCATATCAGAAAGATTTTGTCTTTTCCTGAAAAGTAAAAGAAATTTATATTTAAAATTCTGTATATTGATTCCAAAGAACTAAGTGAAGATTCTTGTTTCTGTTCCTATTGATAGTAAAACTTCAGAAAGGTTCAACATTAGATAAAAGTATGTGTGTATTTGTGTGTGTTTGCTTGAGCACATGTTTAAGGAGTTTATTAAAGCTTATTGCTTTGTGTAATAACTTTTGAGCTTCACATTCTTCACATTATGTGTCTGTGTTTTTTGGTGTTTGCAGTTTCACCTTCTTTAGGATCAATTAAAGCATCCACAACAGAATCAGTTAGAGAAGAAAACAAAACTTCAAATCCAACCTCTTCAGTAACTTCTCTTTCTGTGGCACCAACATTCAGCCCGAATTCAACTCTGGGACCCACTTATGTAACCACTGTCAATTATTCATACTCGGATAATGGGACCATCAGAACAGTAAGCACTAATTCTGTAGGCACTGCCATCTTTCCAAATGGGACATGGCTTCCAGACAACCAGTCCACAGTCACCAGAACACAGCCCTGGCAGGGGATTTCCAGCACTGCAGCAACCACTCCAAAAAACTTCACTTCCTCAGGTACCACAGACGCTCCGTTTGTTCTTTCTTTGTGTATATTTTCTAGCCATAACATTTCCTAAAATGAGTAAAATTGCAAAAAAAAAAAAAAAAACCAAAAAAAACCCCAGATATTTGTTTTGTGCTTTAATATTATAGTTTTACCCTAAAACAATACCTAGAAGATAGTAATAGCAATTTTATAGAATTAATCCCATGAGTTAAATTCTATGTTTAATTGGTAAAGGAGTTTTACAATAACGAAACTGATTTTATAGAGTATTTTTCAAAGTGCAGATTATAATGCATTGATCAGATCAGTTTAACAGACTGCCGTTAGTTTCATTTTGCTTTCTTTTTTTTTTTTTTTTTTTTTTTTGTGCCAGGAATCAAACTCAGAACCTTGCACTTGCCAAGCAGGTGCTATGCCACTGAGCTATACTCCTGGACCATTTTTTTGTTTTTTTGAGACAGGCCTTGAACTCACTGTGGAGCCCAGACTGGCCTCTAACTAACAGCAATACTCTTGCCTCAGCCTCCCTGAGTGCTGGGATTATGAGTCTTTACCACCATTCCCTGTTTATTTTGCTTTAATGGATAGTCCTATTCCATTTCTGTTTGTTTCACATTGCATGTAGAACTTTGTGAAATTTCACCTGCTATATGCAAGTGTACTTGGATGTGAGTAATAACAGTGTAAAATGTGTTTATTGATGTGGGTTATGGCTGTTGCTTAGGGAGGAAGGCAGAATAGCTTGTGCAAGCTGATGGAAAAAAGAGTGAAACTAACAGTCAGGCCAGACTGCACAGTCCATGTTCTGTTCTTTACTCTCTTTAACTGTTTTGTGAGGCGACTATGGATAATTATCTCCTCTTAATGCATTTTTAAGACTATAGGTAGAGGGTAAATGATTTGCTTTATTTATCAAGGCAAATAACAAATAAGGACTATTTCTTGCTTTTGTGGTCTTTTTACACTGCTGGGAAGAAACTTAGTTTTCCAGGCATTGACTTAGGTCCATATTATAACATAACTAAGAATCCAGTTATTGTTCATTTAGCGCATTTCATGTCATAAGAACCTGAGGCTACCTGTCACTGGTGGATTTTACTCAAGACCAGTAAAAACAAGGAAACCATTATGGCATATAAGGACTTCATGGTCCTAAACCCCACATCCTACTCTTTATAACCATTTTAATAATCCTTCAATCTTCTTGTAATTCTTATATTCTAATTTTTATTTAAATAATTCAATATTTTTGTATTTTTATAAAATAGTATTATGTATCATTGTATAACATTACTGTGACTGAAATATTTATTGCTAGACTGATTTGATTTTGTTTTTGTTTTTCTTAGGCAGTTTTTTTCTGGACTTAAGATTTGCCTTATTTTTTGTTTCATTTTCTGTTTAATTATTGCTTCTATATTCTCCAGAGACTTCATGTAGTTTACTACAAAGTCAGACCTATTAGATAATCTGGGTTTTGTTTTGTTTTGTTTACAATAGAAAAATTCTACCTGTGCCCTCCATTATCGTATTCCATTTTGGGCTTGTTGACCTCAGATTCCTGCACAATCTTAGGACTCCCTTCTTTATCATTGTGGGAATCTCTTTGCTGCTTCCAGGCTTATGTGTTGTTATCCTTCTTCATTTAGTAGAATACATCCTTCAGGGGCTTTTCGAGAAGGAGGCCCATAGGTAAATTGCTGGCACTTGACATATATAGAAGCAT
Source organism: Dolichotis patagonum (assembly GCA_004027295.1). Classification (NCBI taxonomy): domain Eukaryota; kingdom Metazoa; phylum Chordata; class Mammalia; order Rodentia; family Caviidae; genus Dolichotis; species Dolichotis patagonum. The sequence continues at coordinate 18,045 of PVJX010006824.1, forward strand.
CTTTAGGGCCATGTATAGAATTTTAGGGTTCTTGTTTTTGTTTTTGTTTTGACATGAGGTTGCACGTGTTGCCCAGGCTGACCTCAAACTGGGAATACCCCTCCTCTTCCAAAAAAAAGAAACAGCTGGGACTCCTCCAGCCTCTGCCTTTTGAGTACCTGGGATCACACACATGTACCACTATGCCTGTCTTTCCCACAGATTTTTTAAATTATTGTCCTATTTAACTCCTGCTTACTAAGCTTGGAGAATTCTGCTATCCTAACTGCTGATTTTTTATGTACTTTTATGTATTCTTCTCTATCATTGGTGTCCTAAAATTTCACAAAGATGTGTCTTTGGGTTATATTTATTCGTTATTCTGGGTACTTGATGGGCTCTTTGGAACTTTAGTCCTTCCATTCTGAAAATTTTCTTGTATTTAAAAATGGTACTCCTTCTATTTTCTCTGCTCCTTCTAAAATCCCTCTATTAGGATGTTATCTTGAATCTTCTTAATGTTTCTTTTCTGTTGACTTTTGTTTTGAGTCTCTTTTTTTCCTTTTGAAAATAAGCAAAGAGGCATGGGGCATACACTTGTAATCCCAGCACTCTGAGATTGTAAATTTGAGCCCAGCCTGGGCAATGTAGCAATTTAGCAAGACCTGTCTCAAAATTTAAAAAAAGAGCTAGACATGTAGTTCAGTAAAGGTCCTGGTGTCCTTCCTCAATACTGGGAAGGAGCTCATAGTTCTAGTACTAAGGAGGCTAAAGTGGGAGGATTGACTGAGCTCATGAGTTCAAGAACAGTATGGGCATCATAGCAAGACTTCATCTCAAAAAAAGAAAGAAAAGAAGCAAAGGCATGTATTCATTTTGGGACATTGCTATTTTCAATTAGTGTATCATAGGTGTTCTGTACATATATTTTGTGTGTATAGTGGGGGTGGGGGTTGAATATAGGCCCTCACCCAAGACCTCTACTCTGGACTACAACTTTATTCCACTAATTTACTTTGGGTTTAGTTTGGGTTGGTTCATTTTCTGAGACAAGGTTTCAGTATGTAGTCTAGGTTGCCTTGAACTCGCTGTGGAACCCAGGCTAACTTCAAGCTCTGAATCTTTTTTTTTTTTTTGGTCTGGTATGGGGATTAAATTTACCACTTTGCACTTGCCAGGCAGGCGCTTATGCCACTAAGCTAAATCCCCGGCTTTCAGTCTTTCTGTTTCAAGTGCTAGAATTACAGGCGTGTCCAGTATGGCTAGCTTGTTCTGTATTTTAATAAAGAACTGTTTTTTTATATCTCCCCACTAGCAGACATTCAGGTCGTTGTCAGTGGTTTTGTTTTGTTTTGTACTGGGGATCAAACTCAAGACCTTGCACTTGCCAGCCAGGCACTTATGAGCTAAGTCCCCGGCCTTGTCAGTATGTTTTTATAAACAATATAGTTTGTTACTTCAAACACATATGAAGCTGAGTATGGTGACATATGCCCATATCCCAGTACTTGGGAGGCTAAGGAAAGAGGATCATGAGTTCAGAGCCACTGTGGGCTACATATGAGACCCTGTCTCAGAGAAAAGACACATATGAAAATATAAGACCCTCGAAATTCAAAGACCCAATCAAAAAATGGGCATCTGAAATGAATACACAGTTCTCAGATGAAGAAATACGAATGGCAAAGAAATACATGAAAAAATACATGAAAAAGGGCTGGGGATGTAGCTCAGAGGTAAAGTGCCCCAAAGCATATTTTGTTTTAAGTGTACATTTATAAATTATGGATATTGTCAAATTTCCCTCCTTCTGGAAATATATCCCTACTTCAGAGTATCTGTTTTTCTACACATTCTTCACTATGGCAACTAATCAAACTTCTGGATCACTGCCAACCAGACAAGTGAAAAAACAACATCCTAATATATATTAATTTGTACTTCCTTGAGAGATTGACACACAAATGTGTTTTGTTTCCACTAGTACTGGGGATTAAACCAGTGGCTCTGGACTTGCTAGCCAGACACTCTTTTTTTTTTTTTTTTTTTATACCAGTTCTGGCTCTTCTACCTCAGTTTCCCAAATGCTGGGATTCTGGACATCCATATCTACCCTTTCCTCTTTCATTTCCCTCCTCCTCCCCGCAGTGTGGGATGTGGAACGCTGGGGCACTTTACCTCTGAGCTACATCCCCAGCCCTTTTGATTTTTTTATATTGAGATAGGATCTCTATGAGTTGCCCAGGCTGTCCTTGGACTCTTCATCCTACAAAGTACCTGAAATTATAGAGATGTGCCATCATGCCTGGCTCATTTTGTAGTTTTTTTTTTATGTTTTGTTTTATTTTGTTTTGTTTTCATTAGAATAAATGGAGTATTTGCCTTTATTATATCCTCAGTTTACTACCACTGAAAATATAAGGACTGATCTTTGAAGGTACATTTTGTATTGACCATTTTTATAAATTCTCTTTATATTTACGGTAATTTTCTTCAATGGTTATCATAAATGATCAGATCATATCACTTGCAAGTATCTTCCAGATATTTAGAACTTTTTCTTTCTTTTGTGTAAGTACATTGGCAAATACGTCCAGAGCAAAGTAAGGCCACTATGGGTGGCAAAGCAGATGACTTGGTGTTGCACCTGACTCTGAGGAAGACACTTTCATGATTTTCACATGATACTAACGCTTGATATACACATGCTATTTTGTCATGTTCAGGATACATAAATTTGTTCTTTTTTAAAAGTTTTTTTTTTTTCATGAAAATTTTATTCTTGTTTTAAAGAACTTTTTTTAAAGTACCCTTTTTTTTTCCAACTCACGACTACGTGCTTGCAAGGCAGGCGCTTATGCCGCTGAGCTAAATCCCCAGCCCTTGAAGAACTTTTTTATGTCAAGTAAATTTTACCAGTTGCTAGTTCAGCATCAGAAAACAAGTAGTATCTGTCTTTCGTTCTGTTACTATAGAGGATTATGTTAATAGGTTTTTAAATTTTGAATTGTTTATTTTCCCACAAAAACAACTCTTTTTGATTATGTTTTATCATTTTTGTAGCAAAACTGTTGAAATCTGTTTGATACTAGTTTATTTAGGACCTTTTCCATTGATATATGCAGGTTATTTTTAATTGAGCTTGATCTATGTTTTTCCTTTGTGTACTATTTTTGATAAATTTTAATTGTCAGTGTTTTGTTTTGCTTCGTGAAAAGAATTTGAAAGTTTACATTCAAAACTACACATTGGCTGGGGATATAGCTCCGTGGTACAAGTGCCTGCCTGGCAAGTGCAAAGTCATGAGGGCGATCCCCAGCACCAAAAAAAAAACCCCAAAAAACTGCACATTTTACCAGCCATGGTGGCACATGCCACTAGTCTCACAGATTGAGGCCATCCTGGACAACTTAGGAAGATTCTGTCTCAAAATAAAAATTTTTTTAAAGAGCTGGGCAGGGGAAGGATATAGGTCAGAGGTAGTGCACTTGTCTAGCATTCGAGAGACCCTAGGTTTAATCCTCAGTACGAAAAGTAAAACAAAACTATGCCTTTCATTAATATTTTTGAATTTATTTAAATGAATTTGAGAAAAAGTGAGCTCTTAAAATTGTTTAATTTTTTTCATTTTATATATTTCTTATCCCCTTATTTTGGTTGACAATATTTATTATTTTTTCTTCTAAAGAAGTTACTATTGTTTATTAGTTCTGTCACTTTTTTTTTTTTTAGATTTTTATTCTTACTCTTTCTGCCTTTCAATTTATTTTATGTTACTTTTGTCTTCTTGAGGTATCTTTATTCTCTCTAGTTAATTACCATTTAAGGGGGGGTATTCCTGCAGGTGGTTGTGTTAGAGTGCAACCTAAGCTGCTTGGCAAAGGTAAACCAAAGGTCAGCGACTAAAATAAGACCAAAGTGAGTTTCTCTGCCTGGAGGTGGGCAGAGGGTTTGCCTCACTAGAGACCAAGTCTCTTTTCAGCGTAACCCTACCATCCCAATGAGGTTGCTTTTTGTCTGCTTGGTTATCTTCTCTCAACATTAGACTCTAGTTCCAACCTCTAAAAGCAGAAGGAATGGAGACAATTTCTTTTCCAAAAGCTGTGCCTGAAATTACCCACATTGTTTTTGCTTACATCCTATTGCCAGAAGTTACCACCTGACTACACCTAGCACAAGGGATCTCTAGTTGGACAACTTTGTGCTCAGCTAAAAAACAGGATGGTATGTACCAAAGGCAACAAGAGGTAGAGATAAATATTAAGGGAGAGTTGGTGGGTTCTATCACAAAAGTGTTTTCATCATGGATATTTTTTGGATATTTCTAAATTTTTATTTTAATTCTCAGGTGTCTTTTACTTTGATTTCTGGTTTTATTACATCTTAATAAAAGAATATTGCACTATTTTTACTATCAGGAATTTATAAGGGCTTGTGAATATTCCACAAGTCTTTGAGAAGTTTTCTCTGTCAGAATATAAAAATATATGTTTAAGTATGTATATGCTAAATAGATTTTGTTACCTTTTACCAGGGAGGTCTTTTATTTAATCTTGTCCTCTTGGCTTTTTTTTTTTTTTTTTCTCTTCTCGGTCTTTTTTGAGGCAAGGTTTCACTGTGCAGTTCAGGCTGGCCTTGAACGCACTTTGTAGCCCAGAACTGGCAGTGATCCTCCTTCCTCAGCCTCCCCAGTACTGGAATTACAGGTGTGTGTCACAGCACCCAGATCCTCTTGCATCTTAGTTGTTCAAAAGATATAAAGTCCTAATAGATGTATTTATATTTCTCTTTGCATTCCTGAACTTTTTTGAATATCATTGCTATAATGAAGGTCAGAAGTGAATCTGGGCAGCCTGTTTCCCAGTTGTTAGAGGATGCTTCGTTCTACCTCCAGCATTATTCATGTATCTGTATTCCTAGAGCTTGTTTTATCTTAAGTTGAATGGTAATGTTTTTCTTTAACCTGAGTGAATATTTCTGTTTTTCACTTATTACACAGGTAATTCTGACTCCAAGGACAGAAGAGGTGAGCCATTCACCTTGTATCTGTTGTCCCTCTTACATAGTGAACAGTATTCTGTGTTTCCTCTGCTCAGTCTGTGGTAACCTTATGCATCTGTGGCTGTGTTGTTTATTTTCCATTAAATTGCTTCTATATTAATCTCATAGAAATGAGTAACAGAAACAAATATTCAGAGTATTTTAAAATGTAGAGTACATGTTTCTAACAGCTTCATTGTATTTTAACAACTAATAAAAGAAATACTGTGTTACTTCGTCATGTTCCCTTGTTAATAATACTTTTTGGTAGGTGATATTAAACCATAATTTGTATGCCATAGTTAATATCTGATTTCTAGGTGATAGATACCTCTAAACATGTTGACTTCCTGTTGTTTTTCTTCTAGTCTATAAAACCCTGTATGGATTTTATGGATTTTTCAGCACTCTCATGTGAATCTCTCATTGCCTGATATGCTATCTCTGTGCTCAAAGCTGGACTCTAAATAACTTGATCACCAGAGGGCAAGGGTATGTGCGCTGTCATATAAAAGTGGCATAGTTTGCCTCGGACAACAGTGAAGCCACTATGAAAAGATCATGATGACGCAGGGAAAGAGGGGCATCATATAGCATTCTGTTTAAATGATTGAGTTTGAAAAATGATACTCCATAAAGGATTTTCTGTTTATCAAGTTGGTTTTGGAGTTTTGTATATGCCCTCCTCCTCACCCCTACTGTTTATATGTTTAGCCACATATAATTTTGTCTGCATAATTAAGTATTGGTACATTCTGAAGTCTCACTGAGTAGGGAATATTTGAGTCAGAAAAGTGAATACTCTATATATGATATCCATCCATCACGCTATTTTATGAGGAATAATCGTAAGATATTAGTGTACTGTGTACAGATTTCCTTCCCTTGCTTTTCTAGTTCTTACATTCCTAAACTCAGGAAGCAAACATTGGACTGATGAGTGTCCTTGCTATTCAGATTCATTTACCAGACTCTATCAAATAAAGAATTTAGTAGGTTTATATTGCAATACTTATATTTGTTTGCTCTTTTAACAATATGTATAGATATAGATATTTTTGTTGTTTGTTTGTTGGTTTATATCGGGGATTGAACTCACAACCCCGTGCTTGCCCGGCAGGCACTGTGGCACTGAGTTAACCCAGCCCTTAACCAGTGTTATAGTAAACTCAAAAATCAAAGTCAAGGGTTTTAAAAATAAGATCTTTAACTTTTTCTTTTTCTCAGTATATATCTTCATACTATTTAGCTTTTGTCTTGCCCCAGATAGACCTGTCTTATCTAGCTAATATTGAAATGGTTTCAATATTATGATTGATAAGAAAATTACCTTGGTCATTGCTAATTGTGATATATGGGACTTTTGACTAAGATAACAAATATTTTTCAATCAAAGATAATTTTCTATAGTTCCTTTGACCAAACAGGAAAACAAAGAGGTATACAAATTCTCAGTAGTGTTTAAATCTCCATAACACAATTTTATCAGAGCAAATCATTAGCAGTATTGCTGTAAACTTTATTTATATATGTATGTATGCATAGATGATGGAAATTAAGCATCAGGGCCTTTGCCTGTTAAGCACAAACTCTTATCACTGATCTATACCTCTACCCTCATCACATTCGAACTTTCAAGCCAAATGCTTTTTGAGAAATCTGTCAATTGTTTGGCAATATTTACATTATAATGTGTTTGATAACAAGTTATGTCTAATAATGATGAATTAGGGTTATAAGTTTATACACTGGCCTTTGGAGTGCTTTTGAACAGCAGTGGCCCATGTTATAATTGTCCAAAAGGAGTAAAATAAAGGAGTGGGCAGACAAGTTTTTCTTCTTTTCTTTTTGAAGTTTGGGAAGCTGGTTATTTCTTATGTGTGTTATTTTTTTTAATGGACTTTAAATCGTTTTTCTAGAACTAGCTTTTTTTTTTTATCTTTGAAGTTTGTAGATGTAGTTCAGCAATAGCTTGCCTAACATGCATGAAGCCCTTAGTTTAATCCCTAGTACCTCCTTAAAAAAGCAGGACAAAATATTATATAACAGTTATATAGTATTTGTCTGTTTGTTTGTTTTTGTACCAGGGATCAAACTCACAATGTCATGTTTAGCAGGCAAGCACCTGAGCCACTTAAGCCACTTAAGCCGCTGAGATAAATCCCTGGTCCCTAAAACCATCTTTCTTTTTTTTAGGGTTTTGTTGTCCTTATTGTTTTGTTTTGGTAGTGTGGTTTGTTTGTTTGTTTTGGTCTTTTTTGAGGCAGGATTTCACTATATGGTTCAGGCTGGCCTTGAACTCACTTTATAGCCCAGACTGGCCTTGAACTTGTGGCCGTCCTCCTGCCTCAGCCTCCCAAGTACTGGGATCACAGGTGGGTGCCACTGTGCCTAGCTTTTTAAAGCATTTTTCTTGGTGTCACTTTGGATGATTTGTATAATACACAGGAATGCACTAAATTCAGTCTGGCCTAATCTGGTGCAAGTACAGTACCTCAGCATGAGGTCAGTAGCCATGGTGATTCTGCTCTCCAGTTATGACTTAACCTTCACTGGTTTACATTTCATTTATTAGTTTCATTCTAAGGAAAACACACTTCCTTAAAACCAAACTGAGGCATTTCCATGTAGCAGGTTTATTGGGGAGATACTTTCTTTCTATAGCACTTGTGCAGCTGTGAAAGCAGTAGTATTGGTAGATAAAGGAAATGAAATACCATGAAGTCAGAGTAAAAGGCAGCTCTGGAGCTGGAATCAAAGAGAGAGAAAGCTTTTCTCTGAACCAGCATGAACTACATATTAAGACCCTATGTCAAAAAATCAACAAAAAAATTGTGTCTTCTTAATATTTATAAAGAAATCCTTTAGCTACAGAGTTCTAGAACCAGTCAGATAAGCTTTCTCTTGATATCCAGAGACTCCTTAAATTTTACAGTGCTTATTTCAAACCATCTGGATCTGTTTCCCTAGCTTTTTCCTTCAGTATTTTGCTGGAGTTGAAGTCTAAAAAAATGGTTGACATTCTTTAAAGAGATTGTCTTAATCACTTTTGTTACTGGAACAAGTTAACTGACACTCATAAGTTAAAGGAGGGAGGAGAGGTTTACTTTCATTCAGTTTATAGATGTTCCAGTCCATAGCCAGCTGGCTCAGACATAGGGCAACAAGGCAGAGGAGAAAGAGTTCATGGCATGGCAGCCAGGAAGCAGAGCAGAGCTCAAGGGAAGAGGAAGGATATATAAGTCTTCCAGGCCACACCCACAGTGACCCACCTTTTCCCACCATGCTTTACCTGCCAACATCACACCTAGCTATAAACCCATCAGTGAACTAATCTAATATCATGACACCCATGATCTAGTCACCTTCCAAAAGCTCCACCTATCTGTACATGAGGCTTTCAGGGGACATAACAGAGGTGTTCTTAGACTACCATAGTAATAACAGCTACAGAATATTCCACCACACAGCAATATAGTGCACATTTGTCTCAGCAGCGCAGCAGAAACTTTCTCCAAAATACACCACATACAAACACATAAATATGCTTAAGTAAATGCAAAGGAATTGAAATTTTGGCTGGATGTGACCTGTAATCTCAGCACTCAGGAGGCTGAGGCAGGAGGATAGCTGCAATTTTGAGGCCAGGCTGGGTTACAAAGTGAGTTCAAGGCCAGCCTGAACTGCATGGCAAAACCCTGTCTCACAAAGACAAAGGGAAATAAATCAAAAATTACCATATGTATTAATGTCATAGTGCAATGAAACTAGAAATTAGAATTTATGAAAACACATGAAAATTAAACAACACTACATTCTTGTATAATCAATAGATCACAAAAGAAATAATGAAGAAATTAGACAGTTCCTCAAATCAAATGATAATGTCATTACAACATACTAGAACCTATAGGACACAATGAAAGCAGTCCTAAAAGGGAAGTTTATAACTATGAATGCTCTCGTGTCAGGAAAACAGCAAGTCCAAATAAATAACCCAATAATACACCTCGAGTCCCAAGAAAAGCAAGAATAATCCAAAACCAACAAACAAGTCCCATTCTGGTAGAATTGTTTATAAATTGGATTCATTTTAAGCCAGCAAAAACAGCACACCTGTGCAAGTTTGCAACCTCAGATGACTTACTGTATGAGGAAAGATACAAAGTTCGGAGCAAAAATTAATGAAATTGAGACAAGAATATACAAATTCAGTTAATCAAAGAGCTGTCTCTTTGAAAGAATAAATAAAATAGACAAACCCTTAGCTAGTCTTACCTATAAAACAAATGAAAAGACCCAAATCAAAAAAAAAGACCCAAATCAATGCAATTAGAAATGAAAAAGAAACCACAATGACCCCACCAAACTGATGATTATTAATAACTCCTTTGAAAACCTGTATTCCAATAAATTGGAAAATCCAGAAGAAATGGATAAATTCCTAGATAAATATGAATTACCATATCAGAAGCAAGATGATAATAAAAGCCCTGAGGCAGAAGGATTGCTGCAGGCTCAGGGCCACCCTGAGCTACATAGTGAGTTCAAGGATAGCCTGAACCACATAGTGAAACTCTGTCTTAAAAAACAAAACAAAACAAAACAAAATAAAAGCCCAGAATAAACCAATAACAGGCAATGAAATAGAAGCAGTTAAAAAAACAACAACAACAACTAAGAAAAGCTCAAGACTAGGTGGACTCCACTTAATTCTATAAGAACTTCAGGGATGATCTAATGCCAATATTACTCAAGCTGTTTAATGAAATTGAAAGGGAAGGAGTACCACCAAAGTCATTCCTAAAAGCTAGCATTACCCTGATTCTAAAACCAGACAAAGACCCAACCAAAAATAGAACTATAGACCAATCTCTTTAAACAATATAGATAACAATCATCTGAAACATCATTCTTCATGACTAAGTAGGTTTCATCATAGAAATGCAAGGATGGTTCAACATAAATCAAGTCAGTACATCACATAAATAGAAGTAAGGACAAAAATCACATGATTATCTCAGTAGACAGAAAAAGCCTTTGATAAAATTTAGCATCACTTGTGATTTTTTAAAAAATGCCACAGAATGTTTAGAAGTACCCTATCTCAATTTGATAAAAACTGTTTATGACAAATCTGCTGCCAACATCATATTAAATGGGGGAAAACTGAAAGTTTCTAAAATCAGGAACAAGATAAGGATGTCCACTGTCACAATACCTGTTTAATACTGAGAGCAGTCAGGCAAGTGAAAGAAATTTGGTTTGTAGAGGAAAGGAAGAAGTCATTTGAAGATGACATGTCCTTCTACATAGAAGACCCAAAAATTCTACCAAAAGACTCCTAGAATTAATAACCAAACTTACTAGTGTTACAGTATGCTAAATCATTACCCAAAAATTAAGTGTCCCTATATACCAATAGTAGTAAACTTATGAAGAAAGAATTTAGGGAAACAATATCATTTACAGTAGCATCAAGAAAATTTAAATATTTAGGCATTAATATTTATCAAAGAAGTAAAAGACTTCTACAACAAAAACTACGGTACTCTCAAAAGAAATTGGAAAAGATATAAAATTAAAAGATATCCCCTGTTCCTAGATAGGCAGAACTATTAATGTCAAAATGATCATATTTCCAAAAGTGACCCAGAGATTTAACTCAATTCCTATCAAAATACCAATAGCATTCCTCACAGAACTAGAGAAAACAATTCTAAAATTCATATTAAACTAGAAGAGACCCAGAATAGCAGAAGCATGGGCAACAAGAGCAAAGCAAGAGGCGTCACAATCCCAGCTTTAAGTTATACTTACATGAAAACAGAATAGAATGCAGAAACAACCCCAGGCACATTTAGCTATCTAATCTTTGACAAAGGGGCCAAAAACGTAACACTGGAAGAAAGACTTCCTGTTTAACAAATGGCACTGGGGAAACTGGCTATCCATATGTAGAAGATTGAATCTACACCCATGTCTCTCACCATGTACTAAACTAAAAGCAAAATAGATCAAAGATCTATTGGAAGATACAATAGGTAAAATTCTTGAAGAATAGGTATAGACAAGGACTTTCTGAATAGAACCTCAGTTGCCCCGGAAATAACATCAGGAGTTAACAAATGGGGTAATATCATATTTTAAATCTTCTGCATAGCAAAGGAAACAACCAGTGGAGTGAAGGGACAACCTATAGAATGCGAAAAATTTTTTGTCAGCTATTCCTCAGAGGATCCAGACTACATAAAAATGTCTAAAAAAACAAACCCTCTAAAATGAAAAACTCAGTCAAAAACTGGGCAACTGAAATGCATAGATACTCCTCAGACAAAGTGGCAAATAGCTAATAAATAATTGAAAAAAATGTTCATCTCTGGCCATTAGAGAAATGCAAATTAATATATTTATGCCCTGACCATGAGATATGCAAATTAAAACAACAGTGAGACTCCATCTTATTCCAGAAAGAGTGGCCATCATCCAGAAATCAACTCACAAAGGCAGGTGAGGTGGGGAGAGGGGAACTTTCTATTTTTTTGGTGAAAATGCAAACTAGTACAATTATTATGGGAATTTGTATGGAGAGTCTCAAAAAAAGTTAAAGTACCATAATACTGTATAGTGATCACTTCTTTTGGCTAAGATCAAGTATACTATACAGTGACACATGTTTACCCATGTTTATAGCAGCACGATTCATAATATGTAAATCTTAGAAGCACCCTATATGATGCTCAACAGATGAATAAAGTTTAGTATTTATATAGAATGGCATACTACTCTACTTTATAAAAGGACAAATTTGAGTCATCTGTAGGAAAACAGATGCACCTTGAGACCATAATGTTAAATGAAATAAATCAGACACAAAAGTTTAAATATCTTATGGCATGGTTTATGTGAGAAACCAAAAATATAAATAAAGAGCAAAATAAAAGGTAGATAATAAAAAAAAATAGAGATATTTTTACATTGTTTTGTTTTGTCTTTTTGAGATAGGGTCTTGTTATGCAGTTCAGGCTGGCGTTGAGCTCACTTTGTAACCCAGCCTGGTCTCAAACTCAAGGATCCTCCTGTCTCAGCCTCCCGAATACTAAGATTACAGACACACATCACCATGCCCAGCTAGGGAGATCTTTTGAAAAAGAGAAAGGAACTTAGAGCTAGAGGGAGGAGAGGCAGAATAAGGGAAGGGGATGAAAATGAGGTGTTATGTACATGTACCAACTCCACATTAAAATTGTAATCACAATGTACTGCAGATGTACTAAGAAATAAAAATTAGGAAAAATGGATATAATTCTGTTGTTAAGAGGTAAAATCTGAATTTTATAATGGAGGATGGTTGTGGCCTCCAAGCTTAGAAGAGGTTAAAAGTGTTCTTGGTCCTACAATTTATAAAGAATCTGTAAAGTAGTGTAGTTTTGTTTTCTTCCATTTGATTTGCAGCTGTATAATCATGAGCAAGTTATTTAATTTCTCTGCTCAGTTTCCTTATCTGTAAAATAGGTTTAATAATGATGTATGCCTAACGCAGTGGTGGTAAACCCATGGTATGCATGTGGCAGTGAGCTGTTTGTATCATTGAAAGCTCTAAAAGTTTGCCATCATTGACCTAAGGTGTTATGATGATACAGGATTGTGCTTTGATATGTGGCAGTTAAAATGTGCTTAAATAGTATCTATAGTTAATAAAAATAGTAATTTTTATTCTATTTCTAAGTTATCTGGCTCAATGGTTCCCTTATTCCTTTATTGCTTATAATTGTCTGCTCTTTGTCATAAACAATACTGCACTGTCCTATGCCTTCCTGATGTTACCTATTCCATTCACTCACTCATTCAGGATCTTTGCTGACTACACCATTTTAAATAGAACACTCCCCACCCCTTTCCCTCTTTTACTGTGCGATATTTTTTTCCTAATAGCGTATATTGCTGTCTGTTTATTTTCTTACTTATGGATTCTCCTGTTCTCCACTAAAATGTGAATTCTAGAAGGGCAAAGAATTTTGATTTGTTAACTGCTGTATCCTCAGGACTTGCCTGGCACAAGTAGTTAGTTTTTTTTTTTATGGTGCTGAAGTTCAAACCCAGGGCCTTGTATGTGTTAGGGAACCATTAAGCTACATCATTGGCCCTACATAAAATTTGAGATTATGGGTATCTGGAGATGTTCTTGAGTTCATGTCTTCAAGAAGCTTATTATTTAATGGATATAGAAACAGTCACCCTAATCCAATGTGATAAAGGTGGTACATATTGTTACAAAAGTATAAGAAAGAAAGGAGCTATTAATTTTGTTAAGGGGAGCAATCAGAAGGATTTAGCAAAAAAAAAAAAAAGTGATATTCAAGGTAGAATTGTGTAAGAGAAAAGGAAGTATAGTGTTCTAGATTATGGGTTGCCAGACTGTTTCTATCAATGGCCAGCCAAGTAATAAACAGTTTCAGTTTGCCACCATACAGTCTCTGTCACATCAACTTAGCTCTGCCTCTGTAGTACAGAAGCAGTCGCACACAGTATATAAATGAATGAATATGACTATGTTCCAATAAAATTTTATTTACGAAAATGGATGGTAAGTTAGATTTGGGCCATATTTGCTCACTTCTGTTCTCGACAAAGACTTACCTGAGCTTGGAAAGTTGGATAGAGGCCACTGTTGGTGGGCAGGCTCTGAACACAAAAGCAAGACTTTCCTTTTACATCACCAAGTGTCTTATTTTTAAATTTAAGTTTATTTGTGTATGTATATAAGTAAGTAGATAGGTAGGTAGTACTGGAGATTGAACACAGAACCTTCCCCAGCCCTTTTTAAAAATTTTTGAGTCAGGGCTGGGCCAGTTTGGGCTTGAATTTATAATCCTCCTGCCTTACCCTTCCAGAGTGCTGGAATTATAGGTGTAGACCATCATGCCCAATTCCCCTAACCCCATCCCCTTGTGGGGTATTGAACCCAGGACTCATGCATGCTAGGCAATTGCTTTATCACTAAGTTATATCCCAAGCCTTCTGATTACCTTCTTATAATACCTGATATACTTCCCTCTGTGATTGGAATTACAAATACATGTTTAGTGCTAACTGCTAATTACTAACTCTTCTGTTCATTTACACATCATAATACAGTATTGTTTCTACTGTGTATGAGAACCTATGTTAGGTTTTAAGATATACAATGTGAGACAAAACATGTAATCCTTGCCCCTGTGGAGTTTATGATACAAAGGAGGTACGCTCATTAATCAACTGCAATCAAATAAATATGTAACTACAAAGTGTGAGAAATATTAGCAAGGGAAATAATAGGTTGCTGTTTGAGAATAGGACAGAAAATAAAAGTTAATATTGAGTATATATAATCTATGCTAGTTACTGTGCCAAAAACTTCACATGTATAATCTTTTTTTTTATGTGTATAATCTTATTTAATCTTCAGAATAACGTATTTTAGAGATGATAAATTTAGTGTTTGAAAGTCAGAGAAGACGTCTCTGGGGAAATTGACACTTAGAGTAAGAACTGGATGAGTGAGAGTTAACCAAAGAATGGAGAGAGGCCATATTAAGCAGAGGGCTAACATCTGAGGTGTGAGGATGAATAAACTCAGCATAGGATGCAGGGACTGAAGTTTAGTGAGCAGAGAAACAGTGGCAGGAGACGGAGGTGAGGCTAAGTTAGGGAAGTTGTTATGGGCTAGGGTAAGGAAATGAGACTTCACAGTATTTTAAGAGCTTCAGAAACCATTGAAAGAGGAGGACGTGACCTGATATGCTTTCTTATGTATCACTCGGTCTACTTTTTAGAGATGGATTGGCTAGGTTCAGAATTTACTTTTATGATCAGAATTTACTGAACTTAGAGTTTGGGACTACAGTGGTAGGTGACAATAGAAAATGAACAAAAGACAGATATAAGGTATTAGTTCTATCCCTAAGTACATTACTTGGAACTAGACTGGATATAGAAGAAAAACATGAGGAAGAAATCGAGCTGGTTTACACGTATCTTACTTTAACAACAGAATAGGAGTGGTAGCCACCGAGTGATCAGGAAAAGGCTTAAAATCAGAAAGTTTGTATTGACTGTGAAATTTATTTATTTATTTATTTATTTATTTATTTATTTATATACTGGGGATCGAATTCACAACTGCACACTTGCAAGGCAGGCACTTATGCCGCTGGGCTAAATCCCCAGCCTTGACTGTGAAATTTAAGGAGGAGGTAACCGATGAGCAGCTGAAAGTCTGAAGCTCAGAGAAGTCAGCAGCAAACAGTGCAGTTGTGGGCAGTGCTGGCATATCATCTGTGCTTAGAACATCTATCTGACAGATCAGTTCAGTAGAATGTAGAGAAGAGTGCCAAGGATAGAGCCCTGAGGAATGACTGGCAAAAGAGAAAGATGGAGCAGCTAAAAGGCAGCAAGAAGACCCATAAAGTACTTGGCATGTGAAGCAAGAAAGTACCTCAAAGAAGAGAGAGTGATCAACCAATGTAAATGCTCATTTTAAGATAAGAGCCACATTACCACCAACAAAGAAGCATGGTATAATTCACCTCGTCCCTTCAAAACAGGAACAAAACAAAACAAAAAACAGGGCATGGGGCACAAGCCTGTAATTGCAGACTGAGGCAGGAGGATCACACATTTAAGCCCAGACTGTCAATTTACTGACTTAGACCCTGTCTCAAAAATAAAAAGTACAAAAAGGGATGGGGATGTAGCTCAGCCCAGAGACCCTGAATTTAATACCCAGTAAAACACACACACACACACACACACACACACACACACACCCCACAGTCTACAC
Organism: Dolichotis patagonum; assembly: GCA_004027295.1. Classification (NCBI taxonomy): domain Eukaryota; kingdom Metazoa; phylum Chordata; class Mammalia; order Rodentia; family Caviidae; genus Dolichotis; species Dolichotis patagonum. The sequence continues at coordinate 33,886 of PVJX010006824.1, forward strand.
GCCACATTTTCGTAAAACTACTGCACCTTTCTTTGTATCACTTCATGTAAATATACTTATAAAAAGAGTGATTGTCTCAACTCCTCTTTCTTAGTTTTATTCCATTTATGCTTTCACACCCATACTCAACTGAAACCATTCTGAAAAGTCATCAGAGGGCCAGAGATTTAGCTCAGTGGCTCAAGCATTTGCCTGGTAAGCACAGGGTTGGTTGTGAGTTCGATCCCGGTACCAAGAAAAAAAAAGTCTTCAGAAGCTGCCACTTCGTCAGGTCTAGTTTCACTTGGCCATCTTCATCCCGCTTAATCTGTTGGTAGTGTTTGATTGAGTTCATTTTGTCCTTGAAAAATTTTGCTCTTGGTTTCCATGACACCATTTTCTACCTCCCACCTAATGGCTTCTGTTGATGAATCAGCTTAGCAGGTTTGGTTTGTTTTGTGTCTGGTGCTGGGGATTGAGCCCAGATCCTTGCTCATGCTAGGTAAGCAATCTACCACTGACTTACATTCCCAGCCCTTTTTTATTCTATTTTATTTTGAGACAGGTTCTTGCTTTAGCAATTTATTGCTTGCTAACTTAGGATCCTCCTGCCTTAGCATCCAGAGTTCCTTGGGATTACAAATGTGAATCATTGCTTTTGGCTTTAGCTGATCTCTATGCATAAATATACATTGGGACCGTGGTTTTTGTTTGTTTTTTTGTTTTGGTATCGGGAATCTAACTCAAGTTAGATCGGGAATCTAACTTATGGTGCTAAGCTAAATCCCCAACCCTCTATACACGGGTAGAAACTTCAGCATAAATTCATCTGAGTTCAATCTACAGCACTACAAATAATAATTTAAAATCCAGTTGTATCTTGCCTCTGTTCAGGTCCCTCCAATCTCACAGTATTTCTTATCACATTCAAGAATTAAACCCACACTTAATGCTGTCACCTACAAAACATGTCTTTTGACTCCTACCCACTTCTCTGGCTGTTTTGTCTGATACAGGCCTTTCCTGACCCAGCCAAGTTCATAAAGGCTATTATGCATGTTGTTCTCTTTACGTAGAAAATTCTTCACCCAGAGTTTTGCATAGTTCATTTCCTCTCATTATTTGGAACTCTGCTTGGACACTACATCTTCAGAGACTTTCCCAAACCACTCTATCGCTGTTTTACCCCTGTCCATCACTTTCCATCACATAAGTCTTCCTCCTCCTGTTGTTTTTGTTGTTCTTTTCTTCTTCTTCTTTCTTGTCTTCTCTTCCTCCTTTCTTCTCCTTTTTGTTCCACTCCTTATTCTCCTTCTTCTCTTCCTCCTCTTCCTCTTCCCTCATCCTTGTCTGAAATTATGTTTACTTGTTTATAAACAGGGTCCTCCTCCTCCCCCACAGAATGTAAGCCTAAGTACTTCTCTGCTTCTAGTGCCAAGAATAGTGCCTGACTTGAAATTACTGGTCCATAAAAGGTTTTTTTAAATGAATGCTATAAAGAGGTTGAATCAGATAAAGATGGACTATTGGACTTGGTAATAGAACATTTGTTAGTGTCCCCTGCTGTGCCATTTAAACAGAGCACAGAGGGTGCGAGTCAGAGCAGATAGACTAAGAAGAACCTGGGGGTAAGGAATTAGAGAATAGAAATAAAGTCTGGCACATTGGCATGCAATTATAATTCCAGGTGCTTAAGAGTGTGAAGTTCAAGACCAGCCTGAGCAATAGAGCAGGACCTCATCTGAAATGAGGGGAGGAGGGCTGGTCAGGGAAACAGCTGTTATGAGAAGTTAGCTTAGAAGAAAGGTATGGAGTTGACGGTGTCTGGAGGAGAGTAAGTGAGGCCAAGGAGACAAGTCTTTGAGGTGACAATAATGGATATAATTGAACTTGCATGACAGGATTGACCTTTATAGGGAGGGACATCTCTCCAGTGACAACAACTGTAAATAACAAAGACTAGTTGTATAGTTCATGGTAGTGGTGAGAGTGGAGGAGACAAGTTCTAACATAGTCATTGGTATGAAAACTGGGGTTAAGTACAGGGTGGAAAGGAATCCAGGCCCTCTAGATTGGCCAGAGGCTTGCCTGTATCCAAGCCACAACATTGCTATGCTTTGGGATTCAAGCAAACGTTGTTTGGGGGAGCAGGATACAGGAAAGAGAAAGGAGTACCCAGCAGTTTGGTACCTCAAGGTCTAGTAATATCTGTTTCAATTAAGAATGATTTTATTTACTCTGCCAGGAAGTCATTTGGGCTTATGTATGATAGACAAATTGCCTTTTAAATCAGGCATGGTGTTCTGGACCTTATAATCCCAGCACACAGGCAACTAAGATAGTGGATCATGAGTTCAGTGCCGGCCTAAGCAGTTTAGCAAGATCTTGTCTCAAAAAGCAAGAAAAATACCCTTTTCATCCTACAGCCTGTCTTTTTTTTTTCTTTAATGTTGTAATTAAAACTTTTTTTAACATGAAGTTTTGTTACTCATATACATTAGCTACACTATATGTTATATGTAGCCCAGGACAATTCCCTTTCACTCAGCATGGTGGGCTGAAGGCTGAACACGCCTGAGATAGACCCCATTGAGACTGGGATACAGTGGTACAGTGTTGACCCTGCACAGTGAGCTTGTCATAATGATTAAATTTGTTTGTACATTCAGGTACTATAGTTAGTGTGCGTGTGTGTGTGTGTATGTGTGTGTGGTGCAGTGCTGGGGCTTGAACCCAAGGCCTTGCACATGGCATATATATACCCTATCACTGAGCTACATCTCCAATCCTTTTTATATATTTTATTTTGAAACAAGTTCTAAGTTTCCCAGGTTGGCCTCAAATTTAAGTTCTGCTGATTTAGCTTCCAGAATAACCAGATTTTAAGTGTGCATTACCACACCCAACTCTTACAGTACTCTTTACATGCCAAATATTGTTTTGGCTCAGAAGAGATAGCAATGCATAAAACAGTCCTTGCCTTCAGAGAACTTTTATTCTAACTCACAGAGACAAGAGTAATCAAATGTATGATATCTTCGTTCATGTCATTGGTCGTGTATTCCTTCCTCCCTTGAGCCCCTGCCCTGTAGCTCTGGGATGGCAGGAGGAGGTGGGCTAGTGTTCTCCCCTCCCCCTTCTGTATCCTTTCGTCTGCAGGAGCACTAAATGAGCCCTTCTGCCTCATCAGGCTGTTTCCCTGAGCAGATGCCTTGAGCCCTTCATTGCACAATACAGTGATGACTTCTTCTCTTCTCTTGGTTTCAGATGAGACTTCAATTATTGCAGTGATAGTAGCCCTATCCTCTCTGCTAGTGATTGTGTGTATCATCATACTTCTGTACATGTTACGGTAAGTGCTAATGTATCTGCATTCTCTTAGACTCTCAGTGCCCTAGTATCTTAGTTACTTTTTACTCGTCACTGAGACAAAATACCTGATGCCCAAAGTTGGGAAAGCAAAGGTTTATTTCTTACAATTTTTGGAGGTTTCAGTCCATATTCAGTTGGCTCCAAGGCAGGGTGGCATGGCAGGGCGCAGTACATAGCACCTGCAAACAGCAAGGCAGAAACCGGTAAGGGAGAAAGACGCCTTCTTCCAGCCATTACATTGTATGCTGGCTCCACCCCTAGACGAGTGTAGCACTGACACCACCAATCCAAGTGCTAGACAATGAACCAGTCATAAATGTACAATGCAAATGCATGAGGCCTGGGGGCCACCGACATAAACCATGACACCTAGCATCTCAGTAAGCTTACATAGTCCAGAAGACAATTAGAATAAAGGCAAATCAGGTGGAAGGAGAATGACTCACAAAATTGCTAAGGTTAAAATTTTACTGAGAAATAGTTTAAAAGCTCTACATAGTCTTTTGCTTCTAAGTGTCTAAATCCAGTCTTTCAACTCTAGTTCAACCTGAAGCCCAGAATGATGTTTTGGACATTAAATGAAAAAGCCATAGTCTGCGTTGTTAGTGACTAGTGTTTTCGGACCTTCAGCTGTAGCCCTGTGGAAGTAACCCCCACAAGGGTACCAATAAGTTTACATGCTCAGAAAAAACGTACTGGAGCACTGGGCATATAGCACAGTGGCTCAAACAGTGAACAGAATCAAGTAGAAACCAAGGAAGAGGATGGTACAGTCATTCTCTTCTGGCTAAAGCTTCTGCCTTGACTACCTGGGTTCAAGTCTGACTTATTTTTTACTTAACCTGCTCATGCTCCCTCTCTTCTTATGCAAGATAGAGAAAAGGACCTTATGTGACCCTTGAATACAGTTTGGCATGTGTCTCTAGAGTCCTGTGACCACCCAGTCTGGAGCTGTATTCTCCCTGAGGCACCCAGGCTGCACTGGGGAAGCACCAGGGTTTTTGCTTTTTATAGATCTCCTGTCTTTCCTACTGTATTCCAGTCACTGTTTTCCCTCCTGGAGTATTTTTGCTGTCTTTTGGGTTCTGGAATAGGAGCTGATAGAGGACTTATATAAGCCAAAGTAGACCAGTGGTTTACTTGGGTTGGCTTCTCTTGTGCCAAGGTGAAGCAGGGATAAACCAGAACTGCAGAGCCAATGATTGGCCTCTCATGCCTCTGTGCTTAGTTTTTCATTTTGAACATTTTCTTATTAGGTTTAAGAAATACAAGCAAGCTGGGAGCCATTCCAATTCTTTCCGCTTATCGAACGGCCGCACTGAGGATGTGGGTAAGGCATGGGGTACCTTTGTGGGGAAGAAAACTAATAAATTAGAGGTTTCCTATCCTTTTAAAAGAATGAGACTATTAAAAAAAAAAAAAACAACTTTTGAAGAGGAAGCTCTGGATGTTCAGGGCTTGATCCATGGGATAGAACCCCCAAGTTAGTCTCCAAAAAAAGAGCTGCATCCAGAGCACCTGCCTGATGTTCACCTTTGTGCACCACAGAGCCCCAGAGTGTGCCACTTCTGGCCAGGTCCCCAAGCACCAACAGAAAGTACCCCCCCCTGCCGGTGGACAAGCTGGAAGAGGAGATTAACCGGAGAATGGCCGATGACAATAAGCTTTTCAGAGAAGAATTCAACGTGAGTTCTTTTTTGAGTCTGATTTATAAACAGGGAAGAAGGCAGACCTAAGGCTGTGCCTTTTGAGTCATAAGGTAGAAAGTAGGTTGTTACTTGTTAAAAGGTGAGACATTGTTCTCCAGTTCATCTGCCTCTTCCTGTGTGACCAAGAACGGAAGGAAAGGATTTGCTTTGCCCTCTTCATCAACCCATCCATCTGTTCATCCATTCACCCTTGCATTTGTTTAATAAACACTTATTAGTCATCTAATATGTTCCAAGTAGTATGCTGGATGCTAACAACTTGATCCGGAACAAAAACAACTCCAGTCCCTATTGTCAAGGAATTCACTGCCCAGTAGGGAAACCTTCACAAGCTAGAACAAAAGTAACTATAAATTCAAAGCAGCCAGGCATGGTGGTGCACACACCTGTAATCCCAGCACTTGGGAAGCTGAGGCACAAGGACTTCCATGAGTTCAAGGCCAGCTTGGATTACAAAGTGAGACCCTGTCAAAAAAAAAAAACAGAAAAGAGAAGCACAATACAAGTCATGATGAGGACTGGTGCAAACTGTGGGACCCCATATTAAGAGATGGCCTTTTAGAGTCTAGAGCAGGGCCCTGCGTATCTGAAACACACACAGGTATAGATCAGTGTAAAAAATGGATATTATTTTTTAAAAAATGGATATTATGACAGACTACAGTGCACAAGCCTTATTTTGAGATTTTTTTTTTAATAAGTTTATTGGAGAGCCAGGTATGGTGGCACACGACTGTAATCCCAGCACTCAGGAAGCTGAGACAGGAGGATCATTTTGAGTTCAAGACCAGCCTGGGCTACAAAGTGAACTCAAGGCCAGCCTAAACTACATAGTGAGACCTGGTCTCAAAAACAAAAAAATAAGTAGTTTATTGGTACTGTTTAGATGTACATAATGACCATATTCATCATATGGAATTTGTACCCATACATGATATACCCTACTCTGAGATTTGAGTTTTTTGTAACTCTTCAGGGAAGGAGAACCTGTATAAACCACCAGTTGGTGACCCAGTCAAAATAAATTTCCTCAAAGAGGCAGAAGTGGCAAGAACAGGAAGTGGGTGGTATTCCAGGCACTGGCAATAGCAAGGAAAACCTGTCAGGAGTAAGGGGAGGGCATATTTATAAAATTAAAGAAGCTGTGTGACTAAAGGATGAGACTAAAGGATGAGACTCAGTGTAGCAGAGTAAAAGATGAAATTGTGAAAGAGGGATGAGCTAGACCCCTGATCTCATAGGTTGCCATGAGAGAACTGAAAAGTCATGGCCCAATTAAATTTGGATTAGAGAAAATGATTCTGACTGCTTTATGGAGAATAGCCCACAAGAGGCCCAAATAGTACAGGAAACACAGGGGCTGCAGCAGTTGTTATGACTACAAGAGCTGATACGATGACTGCAGGTGTTAATGATGGAGGAAGAGGGGATGGATGTAAAGACTTAGAGGAGCAGTTCACAGTTGGCTAGTTTGTTGGCTAAGGCATGGCTAAACTGTTTCCTTCACACCTTTCCACTATGCTATGTGTCAGCTTTGTCTCCTAGTGGGGCTTCTCATTGTGCCAGTGGTTGCCCCAGTTCTAGGCATCCTATGGAGGTACAGTGAAGTCCAGGGGAAAAAAGATGCCTGTTTCTTCTTTTTTTGATGAAGAACTTTTTTCCAGAGGCTTCTGCAGACTTTCCTTGTCACATGCTCCTCCCTAAACCAACTAAAAAGACTAGATGTATAGTACAGTGGTAAAGTGTATACCAGGTATGTGTGAAGCCCTAGGTTTGATCCCAAGTACCATAAAAAAAAATAAAAAGAAGAAGAAAAGAAAAAAAGAATTAAACCAGTCATGAGCAAGGAAGAAATAAAGACTGCTACAGCTGACCGAGACCAATCTGTATTATTCCTGGGTCTAGGTGAACAACCTCACAGAGTGAGAGCTCTGATAGCAAGAGTTGACTTGGTTAATCACCACTTGTATCTGCTCTACTGTCATTGGGTCAGGTTTGCATCTTGAAGAAGTCAGGATGAGCCAGGCATGATGGCACATGCCTATGATCCCAGCACACAGGAGGCTGAGGCAAGAGGATTATCATAAGTTTGAGGCCAGCCTTGGCTACACAGTCAGTTCAAGGATAGCCTGAACTATGTAACAAGACCCTGTCTCAGAAAGAAAGAGGAGAGAGGGTGAGGAAAAGAAAAGAAAGGGAGAGAAAGGAAAAAGAGGGGGAGGAAAGGAAGACAGAAAAAGAAGGAAAGAGAAATAAAGAGGAAGAAAGGATGAGAAAAGAAAATAAACCATTAACTTTGACATAGAGACTATATGGAAGGGAGGTAAGGGTTGAATCTGAAACCAGTTTACCAGGCAAGAATTAATGGCATAACTTGGATCCTTTTCTTTGGCTGTTGGGAAAACTACCACTATTTAATACAGTAAAGTATTACTTCTTAAAGAATGTTCATATTTCATAAAACAGCACCCCAGCTGCAGCTTCATAGCTGGTCTGTGATAGGTGTTGTACAATATTATCATTTATAATTCCCAAGTACTACTGGGTAGTGATCCCTTTGCCATATTCTTGCTCATTTGTGAGGTGCATTCTTTGTAGGTGATTTCCTATGATCCCATCATAAAGCATTTTGCTAAATCCATGGAAGGTGGTGGTATTCCAAGATGCATGATAGTCAAATTCAGATAGATATTGTGGTATGGCCAACATGTTTGTGAGCTTATCAGGTCAGCACTGGGATACCAAAAACTGACTGGCATTGCCTGAGTTCTAAGCAGCACATTCTCTCTAGGAAGCATTCACATAGAGCATAAATATTTCCTGTCTCTTTTGTTCCCATTATTCACTACCTTGGGATCAGTTTAGATTCTGACCTCTGGGGAGACAGAATGGTAACTTGGTTGAAGTTCTGTTGAGTGGGAAAATTTCTCTCTATACTCATTCAGAGCTATCATTTCAGTACAGTATGTTACCTCACAGCAGTCTACTTCATCGTGAACCAACATGTCGTGTGCACAGCAGTATGTATACGAGGCTGGACTTCTTTTCCTCCTTAGTGAGCTGTTGACATCCTGAGGAAATCAAAAGTGACTGTCAAAGGAGTGAAATTATGGCAGGCTACACACATCTTTTCCAGCTGTGGTGGAATTCTGCCAACTATGTCCAAATTTGTGTCTTCCTGGACCAAATAATACCTAGTTTAGGAAATTGAAGTCATTTGGGTAGCTAGTGTCCTGTGGTCAGGTTTACAGTCTGTATTCTGGAATCTAGTTCTAAGGTAAAAGCATGGTGTTACTGACACGATCATGAGGGTTTTCATTACTCTCCTGCTTGGCCTTACCATGGACATTTTAGATATCCACAGACTGACTGTACCACAGCCAGTTCTCCCTGTCCTACATCAGCAGAGCGAACCCTTTTTTTCTTTCTTTCCTGATCTGTCAATGAATGGGTCATAGCAGAATACTGACATGCAGTATATGCTGTCTCCAAAACCCAAAGGAACCCAACAAGCATTCATCCTCCCCTATAGTAGGAGGAGGGTGCTGGAGCATGGAACAGCTTCCTGGCATGCCACAAGCCTTTGACCTTCAGAAAACTTGTTTGAGATGGCAAGCCACTATTTTATATCTAGCATGTATATCTAAGGCACACAATTCCTGTTCTTCAAGTTCTATCAGCTTGATGTCATTAGCATGGTTGTCAGGGTGATGTCCTAATGAAACAGTGAGACAAAGCCCTGAAGAACCAGATCACAGTACAGAGAGGTCAGAGTGATTTGTCCATGAGGCAGCTCCTTTCACAAGAGGAAAACTGCTTCAGAAAATTTATGTAACATAAAAAGAACATATACTTGACCCCTTACTAGGAAGATTCCAGGTACTAGAAATTATATACTGATGTGTGGGAGGAAAGTTACTAGAAAGGCAACTGCAAATCTGCAGGTCCTTCTGATTCTGTTTGCCATAATCCACTGGGTTTCTTTTATGTTAATCTGTTTGGTGACTTGCAGGAGAGGTAAAATAGTTACTGAACACTCATTCCTCGCCATTGCTGAACCCAAGAGATGTCATTGGGAGTATCTCATCATTGTTCATGGTATTACCTAGGCTGGTCTCAGACTCCTAGGCTCAAGAGACCCTCCAGCTTCAGCCTCCTAAATGCCTGGGACCACAGGAACAAACCACAACTAGCTACTCTGCAGCTTTTAAGACCTCTGTAGCACTTAAGATCTCTGCTATTCAGCTAAAGACTTAGCATTTTGATAGAGATCACTGCTCTAGGAGTTTGCATTTGCTCTTTCTATAATGGTCTTTATCCTGGGAATTAGGGGAACAGTGTGGATCTTCTGCTTAATGGATACCTCCTAATGTAAGGACAGTTCACACCAAAACTCTTCCCATTACCTGCCTGCAATGACTCCATTCTAACATATAATGGTGTCCTGGGTTCCCAGGAACAAGTTACTCTAAGACCAGAATACACTAAACTCCAGGGCATTTTCCTTTACCCAGTACAGTTACCATAATAAATGACTGAAGATGAAGAGGAAGGCTCATGGTATATGGGTGTTAATATGCTATGATATGTTTCTTCTTCACAAGTACCTGGCCTTCCTTTCATTGCAGAGTTCTGGATCAGTGAAATATATAGGGCGAGGCATTGAATGAAAGGGCCCTTTTTAAAGCATGTTAGTCTATTGAATCCACTCAGGTAAGCCTGGATAGACCACCTCCTATTTCTGTCATTCTGAAAGATGCTAGTGCTGTCCTCATGAGTGTAGGCCCTTCAGCAAGGCACATCTTATAGATCCTGCTGAGGACTCAGTGAAGGTGTCTATAGAAAGATTGAGCCTCTAAGAGCCTATGGAATACTCTGATCTTGTCTGTTTTGTGCCAAGAGTTTTCTGGCTTAAAAAATTTCAACTCAAATTAAACAAAAAAAAGTAAACAGAGCTATCTGTTAGGAAGAATTGGAGGAACTGGGAGAATAAAAAGTTGAGAGCAAGCTGCCTTGGTGGCTCTGGAGCTCTCTGATGGAGATTTTGCCAGTTTTCAAAATGTTGGGGAAGAGAATCTAATTGGCCCAGTGTAGGTGTTTTCATCATTTTGCTTGTCACTGAGACAATACCGCAATACCCAACTCTCACAATTTAAAGGAGAGGTTTATTTTGGCTCACAGTTTATAGAGGCTTCAGTCTATGGTCCAGTAGTTCCAAGGCAGGACAGAAAGGCATAGCAAAAGAGCATCCAGAAATAGAGGCAATGAAGGGAGGAAGGAGCAAGGAGAGATACACTCTTCCAGGCCACTCTCTCACTGACCTACCTCATCTGTCTAGACCCAGCTCCTAACAGCAAGTCACCCGCAAGCCCCCGTATCCAGTTACCTCCCCAAAGCCCTGCCTGTGATCACGTGGTGCTTCAGTGGGGACATCTAAATATAAACCATCACAGTAGGTCAGGTATGACCGTCACCCTACACAGAGAAAAGAAGGAACAGTACATAGGACAAACATTCTAATTTTCTCTACTATCATAAAATAATATTTTTATAGTCATCAGGTGGGGAAAAAGCCTTCCTAAGCAAAATACATAATTTAAGTACCAGAATAAGAAAGAAAGTTAACCAGGTGTGGTGACATACACCTGTAATCCCAGCACTTGGGAGGTCAAGGCAGGAGGATCATTGGAAATTCGAAGCCAGCCTGGGCTACAAAGTGAGCTCAAGGTCAGCCTGAACTACATAGACCCTGTCTCAAAAAAGAAAGAAAGAAAATTAAAATGTTAAACAGTCTTCAAGTATTCAGTTTAAAATGTTTTATTAACTATGTACAACATGCCAGCTGTACATAATTATACGATAATGTGTGATAATTTCATAAAGTCTTACAGTGTGACATTACCAGTCAGAATGATGAGCGTTTTTTGTGCTAGGAGCCTTGAAGCTCCTTTTTAAGTTCCTTTTTGCTAGCTATTTTAATGTATATAACTGTGAGATTTTTTTTTCTACTAGATTTTATTGATACATTTTAGATATAAGTAATGATCACATTCATCATAGAGAATTTCTACCAGTACATGATGATATAATTGTTATAAATGATAAAAAAATTTTTAAATGTTGAACATCTCTATGACAAATGATACCATAAAAAAAATTGGTAAACTGAAAAAACTTACATATCAGATAAACAAGTTTCCATAATATGTAAAGAGATTCTACAAACCTGTGAGAAAAAGGTAAATAATCCAGTAGGAAAAGGCAGTATACAGAAGAAATAAAAATGGTCTATAAACATGAAAAGATCAGTGCTGAGTGTGATAACCCATGGCTGTACTCCCAGGTACTCAGGAGACTGAGGCAAGAAGATCCCAAGTTGAAGGCCAGCCTGGACAACTTAAGAAGACTGTCTTTTTCTTTTCTTTTCCCCACATTTTATGTTAATTTTAATGATAAAAAGGGCACAAGAATAGAAACCTGATATTTCACTTATGTTGCATAACAAGCTGACCAAACTGGACATAGAAGATAAATTATAAAACAAATCACTTTACTCACTGTTTCTATGACTTTTTTAATCCGCTTTCTGTCTCTTGAATAAGGCTAAGGTATAGTACACTGGCAAAAACAGGAAGAGGCAAACAAGAATAGTGCCAAAGTAACAGATACCCAAAACCAAATACCATGTAAAAAAATATCATGCAGTAACCATTTATCAGATTAGAGCAGCAGGAGAAAGCTATGTCTAAATCATAATTATTTCAATGGTCTTTGTCAACTTTGCCACATTAACTTTGCAACATGATTCTTCATCTGTAAAATTCATAGGAATATCTTATTTTGAAATTAAAATTTTTTAGAAAAGAGCTGAGAGCTGGGTGTGGTGATACATATCTGTAACCCCAGCACTTTGGGAAGCCGAGGCAGAAGGCTCTTAAGTTCAAACCCAGTCTGAAAAATTTAGATTCTGTCTTGAAATTTAAGGGGTTAAGGTAGGTATGTAGCTCAGTGCAAAAGCCTTTAATTCAAACTCCAATATTGCAAAAAAATAAAAAAGGCTGGGGATATAGTTCACTGACAAAAGACTGCCTAGCATGGGTTAGACGTTCAACACTGCTTAAGGAAAAGGAAAGAGGATCAACTGTAGTAATCAGGAAAGTACAGGTTAAAAGTAAACATTATTTTGACCATATCAGATTTGAAAATTTTAAAAGGTTGATATCAAGTTTGAGTAAAAGTAGAGGATTACCGATTATTGATATAGTATTGAAAGGATGATTTGGTAGTGTCAGCTGAAATTTAAATGCTTACACTGTGACCTGGCTTCTTTTTTTGTTTGTTTTGTTTTGTTTTGTTTTGTTTTGTTTTGTTTTGTTTTGAGATGGGGTCTTGCTTTGTAATTTGGGCTAACCTTAAACTGTATGTATCCCAGGCTGGCCTGAAACTCGCAGCAGTCCTCTTGCTTAGCGTCAGGAGTGCTGGGATTGCAGGCATGCACCACAATGCCTGGCTGATCTAACTTCTAAGTCTCTGGTTTAGCAGAGGAACTTTCATATGCACAGATATGTACAGTGGTACCTCCGTTCACAAACTTAATTTGTTCTACAGTTTTGGAAAAAATGGCCACATTTGTGCTTGTGCTGGAAAGATGGCCATGGTCATGTTTGTTACCCAGTGCAGAGTTTGAAAACAAAAACAAAATTTTACCAAATGCTTCTGATTGCAAGCCAAATTATTTGCAAACAAAAGTGTTCATGAGCCAAGATACCACTGTATTTGTACTAGTATACATTACAAGCTGGGCATGGTGGCACACATCTGTAATCTCAGCATTTAGGGGACTGTAGTAGGAGGATTACTATGAGCTCAAGACTAGCCTGAATTACAAAAAACCAAAAATGAGAGTGTATTACAATGTTTTTATTGGTAATAGCAAGTAAAATAAAATGAAAATTAACTTCTACCAAATAATAAAATTACTAAATGATTTCATATATCCATTATGAAATTCTATACCATCATTAAAATAAATGCATTAGCTGGGCATGGGGGCATATGCCTGTAATCCTAGTGCTCTGGGAGGCTAAGGCCAGAGGCTCACAAATTCAAGCCCAGCCTGGGCAACTCAGTGACTTGGCAAGACTCTATGTCAAAATAAAGGGCCAGGGATATAGCTCAATGCAAAGGCCCTTGACTTAATCCTCAGTGCCACAAAAAATAAAAAAGGTATTGACGTAATTATATTATGACATTAAGTGATACGTGCATACTTATGTTTATAGCTGCGCAATTCGTAATAGCTGAACCATGAGGGAGCCTGTGTATCCATCAACAGATGAATGGATAGAGCAGATTAGGTATTTATACACAATGGAGTACTACTCGGCTATAAAGATAGATAAATTTGAGTCATTTGTAAGAAAATGGATACACCTTGAATCCATAGTGTTAAACAAAATAAATCAGACATGCAGCTTAAAAATCATATGGTTTCTTTTATATGAGAAACGCAAAGTATAAATAAGTTAAAACACAAAATTAAAAATAGATGTTTGACAAATGGGAAGGGAAATAAGAGATAGAGGGAGGGGCTGGGGATTTAGCTCAGCAGCATAAGAGCCTTCCTGGCAAGCGCAAGGTCATGAGTTGTATCCCCAGTACAAAAAAAAGAGAGAGGGAGAAGGGAGCGGAGAGAAGAGGATGGAAAAGGAATTAAGATATGTCATGTACAGGTACCAACTCCCCACAATAAATGTATTCATTGTGTACTGCAAACATGTACTAATAAAAAACACATTGCAAATAAATCCAATCCCATTTTTGTTTTTAAAAATATCTATAAATACTTGTATATGTTTGGGTACATTATTGCATTGTTTGTTTCATTTTGTTTTTTGTTTTTGAGACAAGGTCTTGCTGTGTAGTTCAGGCTGCCCTTGAACTCACTTTGTAGCCTGCACTGGCCTCAAACTCATTGTAATCCATTTGCCTCATCCTCCACAGTACTGGCATTACAGACGTGCTGCCACACCTGGCTGGGGTGTTTTTGCTTTGTTTTGCTTTTTGTTTTCTTAATCTGAAGTAACTGCAAATTATTAACAAGTGGCCACCTACAAGGGAGCAGAAGACAAGCAAGGTGACAGGCAACTTCTGCTTTCTACTATTGAATTATCTTTTACAACAAATGTATTATTTTATAATATACTTTAAAAAAGCAGGATGGGTTTTTTTTTTTTTTAAATATGGCAAACAAAGCTAACGGACCGCAGTGTGGTTTAGTGGGTATAGAGTGTATTGCTGTCTTTCACTTAACTGTGCCAGGAGACTATGGTCAGGTTGCTGTGAAAAGGGATATTGCTAAGTGGATTGTTTTTCTAGAAGGAAGCTGGACATGGTGTGAACAGTTCAAAGGAACAATCTACATAGGGCATGACAACTTTTTTCATGTATTTGACAAGCTAAAAGGATTTCTGTGAATCACCACCATGAGTGGAAGTTGCAGGCTATGGCTTTTATCCTAGTGTTCTAAGCTGGAACTTTTTTATTCACCAGCATTTGTTTTAGAAGAAATCATTGGATTTAATAGAAATACTTGAGAAAACCACTTACTGAGGCTCCTAAAACATGCTCAGAGTTGGGATAGGGATAAACTTTGCTTAGCTCCTTAGTGGAAGGGGATTAAGAGAAAGAAGGCAAAGAGGTGCAACCAGTGAAGTAGTGAAAATCTGTGCATGGTGAGCCTGACCTTCCTCAGAACCCCATATCTTTAGCCGCACAGTTCAATTCTTGGATTTCCAAGTAAGGAAGGTATGTTTGTGTTATCTGGTCGTGGGACTGAAGAAAAATGTGAGTTGAGAAGGGGAGAAAGAGCTTGAGTTGTCTCCTGATAAATGAATCAGCCAGTGTCTTGTGGGAATTAACAGGAAATGTGACAAGGGCTTTGGCATTCAAAATTCCAAGGAATTGGGGATTCAGCTTTGCAGGGGGCAGAGAAGGCAGCAGCTGACTGGGTTTACACTATTTATGCAAGGGGAACAGAAAAGAAACTGTGTATCTGGGTTTTGTGTTCTTTTAAAATAGAACTTTTCTAAGAACTACCTTGGAAGGTAGTAAACTTCCCATTACTGCAGAGTGTTTGTGCACTAGGGACTACTAGGTGAGAGTATTTTAAAGAGGTTTCAAGCCCCAAAATGAATGATACTTGGTATGTTCTAGAGCTCCTAGGCAGCACACTGAGGCAAGGGGGAAAACAAAAAGATAGCAAAAGCAGAGACAAAATACGAGTTTTTCACTAGGAGAATGTTATCTTTAGAAAACCCAGAAACTTGTCTGATAAATTATTAGAATTAATTACTGTAGCAAGATTGATATGATATAAAAGCAGCATAAAAATTAATGCATTTCATGTAGGCCACAAACAAAATCTAATAATTTTAAAAGTACAGTAGTATCCAAGATGTAAAGTACTCAGGAATATGTTTAACAAAATATTTATAAAATCTTGACAGAAAATTACAAATATTTTTGAAGACATTAAAGGAAAACAGCATAAATTAGTGAAGAGATAGGATCAATGCGTTAGAAGGCTCAGTATTGTAAAGATGTCAATTCTCCCCAAATCGATGCATAGATTCAATGCAACTCCAATAAAAATCCCAACAGGTGATTTGTGGAACTTGACAAGCTGATTCTAAAATTTATATGGAGGAGAAAAGATCCAAGAATAGTCAAGACATTCCCGAAGAAGAAGAACAAGGTGAGGAGATCTGCCTTACCAAATATAAAGTTATTATAAAATTTTAGTAATTAAGACAGTTTTATATTGGCACTGGGATAGACAGATTGACCAGTGAAATAGAGCACCCAGAAGTAGCTCTGTATATAAGTGGAAACCTTACAACGGAAATGCTCTTGCCGTTTTGGTTGGGGAAAGAATAGCCTTTATAATAAATAGTGCTAGAACAATTGGACCAACCCTATGTCAATAAATGAAATAAGAGTATTTGTCTCATACTAGCTACAGACATCTGTTCCAGTTGATATAAACACTGACATGTAAGGGATAGAACTATAAAATGTAGAGACCATGATGTAGAAAAATATACTTACTACCTCAGTAAGAAAGGATTTCTTAAGTCTTAAAATATTAGTAAAGGGAAGCATTGATGAATTTGACTGTATGAGATTGAAAAAGTCTGTTCATCAGTAGATACCATAAAGATTTGAGGGAAAGCCACAAACTTGGTAAAAGACATTTGTAACACAGATAACTGATAAAGGATGAGTAAGTATCCAGAATATATAAACAACTATTAAATCAGTAGAAAATAGGGAAAATGCTGGACTAGGTACTTCATAGGAGAGGAAACTTTTGTTTTAATCAGTAAACTGTGAAAAATTATGAACCCCATTAATAGGGAAATATAAATTAAAATCACAGGTAAACACATTTCTGACAATAACAAATGTTGATAATAATACAGAACGACTCTATAATATGGCTTCTGAAAGTATAAATTGGTACAGCTGCCATGAAAAACAGCTTGGCTTTATCTGCTAAAGTTAAAGAAACACTCCAAGGGGCCAGGGATATAGCTCAGCGGCAAATGCCTGCCTGGCAAGCACAAGGTCATGAGTTTGATCCCTGGTACCAAAAAAAAAAAGACCTCAAATTCTTATGTTTGTGCATGAGAAACACATACAAATTCATGTTCAGAACAAGATTGTTAACTGTATACAGCTTAAACATTCAGTAGTAGAACAGAAAAGCCATTTTTATTAATGGTGTCAAAATGGAGCGCTAAAGTAAGCACTTAGCTACACGTGATAACATGGACAAAGCTTAAAAATGTAAGGTTGAGCAAAAACAGTCAAGTCGCCACTTGATTTATGATTACCATTTTTATCAAAAAATAGGCTGAATAGTAATACATTTAAGGATGCAAACATGAACACAATACCAATTTTATCTGTGAAAGCAGAAGAAAGAGGACATAAGGAGAAGCACCTAAAGAGAACTTCCAAGTTAAGTTGCATGACATATACTTTGTTTTAATTAATAAATAAATTTGAAAAACAATTATTTTAAACAGGTTTTTTTGTGAGTACTTAGCCTTGCTTCTAGTTAAGGCTTAAACAAGAGATGGAATGGTGTTGGTGCCATCTAGTGTTTATAGAGAATTTCACATCTTCTCAGCTTGTGGTTCAGCTCCTTATTCCTAGCTATGAGCTAGGTTTTTTAGAGTAGAAACTAAAAGCTAAAAGGAGTAAGATTCCCCTTGTTTTCATCCATGACATAGACTCTTCAGTCTAAACTTTGCATCTAACTCTGTTCTCTAGGACAAACCCTGCATTTTCTCTTGCTAACCAGTAGCTTGTACCAACTCTCCTTTTAAGGCACTTTAGCCCATCTGGAGAGCTAGTTTTCTTTCTTTATTTGTTTTTTTTTGTTTTGTTTTGGTTTTTGTGCTGGCGATTGAACTCACAACCTTGCGCTTGCCAGGGAGGTGCTTATGCGGCTGAGCTAAGTTCCTGACCCAAGCTAGTTTTCTTTCATCATGACTTGGGGAGTGAGAGATGCTGATAGGATTGTGAGGTGTGGTCATCATCCTGATCCTTCTGTCTGAAGACTGTTTTCAAGAGTGTTGTGTTGCTTTCTCTGTATTATTTTAAGGGAGAACACAGGAATTTTAGAGAAGAGATGTGCTTCTAGATTCATTCTGAGGGCTTTAAAAATTGGCATTTTTATCCTACTCTGTACCAGGATAGAAGCCTTTGGAAGTCTAGCATATATGAAGAAAAAGAAGGCACATTGTGAGTGAATTGAGACATTCTAATCTTAATTATATCTCTGTTCCATGTGCAAGAACCCAGCCCAAGAAACTCTTCTCTCTTTATGTGTTGACACATAAAGGTTCAGAAGGAATTATCCATGCAGAATTTCCAGGGTTTTAACTCCAAATAGAAAATCTCTTGAATAATTGAAGGCAAATGGACTGTGGGACCCTACTTTCCCTTATTTGGGGGTCTTTCATTTTAATTTCTTCTACTGTTCATATGCTGGTTCCCATAAGAAATGTATTTGCTCCTTTCTTAAAGCCCTTGCTTCTATCTGGCAAAATTGGTTCCCATTGGACTGGTGTTTCTTTAATGTATCATAGAGTTTTTTGATAATTAAAGCCAGAAATCTGAGAGTCATCCTTCATTCCTGATTTTGTCTCCCCAAACCACTTTTTGTTTCTCCTATTTCTAACTACATTGGTTCTAACTCTAGAATATACCTCAAAGGCATCCATTTTCCAGTCCTGTCATCTTTCCTTCCCTGTGTTCCATGCTTCAGTTCTTGCCTCTCTTCAGTCTTATTTTCCACATAGCAACAAGAGTGATTTTTTAAACTTTTATTTTATTAGTAAATGTGTATAGTATATAGTGTCTACATTTCTTGTGGGAAGTTGGTACACGGACATAATACATCATAATTCCTTGTTTCATCCTCTTGCCCTGAGAGTGATTCATTGTTGCTGTTGTTTTGAGGCAGGGTGTCTCACTATGTAGCCCAAACTGGTCTTGAATTTGCTGCTGTCTTTCTGCCTCAGCCTCCTGAATGCTGGGATTATAGGTGTGCACCTCCATGACTGACCAGAATAATTCTTCTGTTTTTTTCCTATTTTTTTTCTCACCCTACCCCCATCATTTTTCAGAGACAAGGTCTCACTATGCAGTTCAGGCTGCCATTGAACTCACTATGTAGCTTAGACTGTCCTCAAAGACATAGTGATCCTCCTGTCTCATCCTTCCTAGTTCTGGGATTACAGTCATGTGGCTCCACTTTGATATAATTGGATCACACTTTTTAAAATATTCATTAGTTTCCTCATGAATTTAAAATCCAAACTTTCCTATGCAGGATCCTATACAGAAATGAATGATCAGACCTTGCCAAGTTCATCTCTCATTCCTCCTGCCATCCTCACCAACCTCACCTTGTGCTTGGCCCCTCACTCACCTTGCAATTCCTTACACAGCTAGTCTTCTGCCTCTGAGGCATCACGATGTTACCTACCTACCCTTAATTTAAATTATTTCTGATACAATCCTGTTCTTTCATTACATTTATCATGCTGTGTAATTATGTTACTTTATTTGTTTTTATACCCACAAGTTTGTATTGTGGATGAGGGCAAGCACAGTTTTATGTTTGCTCTGTCCCTAGCCTGGTACTTGGCCTCAGATATATGTAATGTATATTTGTTAAAGAATGAATGAAGAGTAATATATGAATCATAACTTACCTAAGGGTTCCCCTACTGCTGAGTACTAAGGTTATTCTCAGTTTTGGGTTATTATAAATAATGATGTAGTAAATTAGTTGAATATAAAGATTTTTGTTTCCTTAGATTCTCAGACGTAGAGTTGTTAGATCAAGTGTATGACTTTTTTGCATGTTTCTTCTGCTCAGGATTCTTTTTTGTATGTAGTTTTTTGTTTGTTTGTTTTGCTTTGCTTTTTTTTTTGATCCATTTAACTTGTTTATAGTTTTCTATAAATTTGTAGAAGTTGACCATTATTTTTCAAGTCAACTAGCATTGTATTGGTACCAGGAATCAAACTCATGACCTCGTGCTTACTAGGCAAGCGCTTGAGCCACTGAGCTAATTCTCCACACACACACACCCTTTTTTTTTTTTTTTTTTTGGTATTGGGGATTGACCTCACAACCTTGTGCTTTCCGCGTACGTGCTTGTGCTGCTAAACTAAATCCCCAGCACAAGGGTATACTTTTTTTTAAGACTCATAAAACATATTTCCAGATCACTTACCAGAGGCTGTCCAGGTTGGAATTTAGAACTGTTCTCCTCCCATTGCATCCCCCTTATTTTTTTTACTTTCTTTTTGAATATGTAGGTTATATGAAAGAGAACAGTTCAAATAAAATGTAGCTTCCCCTCTCATAAATCTCATTTATTAAATGTCTCTTTGTGCCACACATGAGATTTATTCTTTTTGATATTATTATCCCAGTGTTACAGATAAGGAAACTTGGGCCTAGAAGGGTTGATGGATTTGTTTAAGCTGATACAGCCCAGGCTGTCTCATGTCAAAACATTTCATGCTTGCCCACATACATCTTGTGCTAATTTGCATCTACTCTAAAACTGTTGTACATTGAAGCTCACCTCATACAACTCCTCTGCTTCCAATGCTGAATGCATGTCAGTCTCCACCTTCCACCCACCAGTCCTTATTCCCTGCCATACAACATTAGAGGTGGAATGCCCTGTGTTCTGTGAATTCCTGGGAAAGTCTAGATCAGTCTTTTTTTTTTTTTTTTAAGACTTAAAAAATATATATTTAAAGGTAGATCATGTAGAGACCTCTTGGAAACAAGATCATTCATTGGAAGGGGAAAACTACACATTCATTTTGGAGCAACAGTGTAAGAAGCAGGACCTTCTGTGTGGTTCTCAGAGATGTGTCGCATCATTGCATAGTGGTTAGCATGAGAATGAATGGCCCTTTTTTTCTGTTATGTCACCCACTGCTGTTTACAGGTGTTCTGTTTTAACCCAGTATTGAAACCACATACAGTGTACTGTGCTTATACAGTAACAGCAGGAAGGGCATTTTGCCTTCTGGGCATTCTTGACGTTAAACTCTAAGGAGCTTGCAGCTAATTAGGGGAGAGATACATTCTCTGTTAAACTGCAAATACTTATCTGGGTCCATGCCCTTGCTCTTCAAGAAAAGGTAAGACTTGCTACCAGTTCAAAGTTGAGTGCAACATTCTGAATGTTTAATATGTGTTCACGTTAATAATAGTTTCTCCTTAACCTTTTAGGCTCTCCCTGCTTGTCCAATCCAGGCCACCTGTGAGGCTGCCTCTAAGGAGGAAAACAAGGAAAAAAATCGATACGTAAACATCTTGCCTTGTAAGTGTTTGTAGGGCTCTTTGGGATGTAAACTGACAACATATGCAGCCAGATTTTCTGAGGGTAGGAAATCTTATAATTTGTCACAGGAAGATATCTTGAGTAGATTGAAGGCTTCTGGCTGCAAGAGCCTTTGTATGACTCCTCTGGCAGCACCACAGAGTTGTGGTGGTTGGTTAGGAATTTTTTTGTTGTCCTAGTTTCTAGGAGGCCAGAGAGAGCAGCTTCATAGTACCAGACAGGAAGTACATTGCTGTAGTAGTAATTTCTGTAGTTCTCAATGAAAGAAATTACACTGCAGCATTCTCTGTATAACTTCTTCATAGAGTTAGTCTTTGCTAATAAACTGGTCTATCATCTCACAGATACTTTTATAGGCCCGTAGTCTTCCAAGTAGGCTATGCATATCTAGGAGGGTATGAGAGATATTTGAACTTTATTTTTATATTTACTTTTTTTTAAATTCATACTTCAAAAATTTTGTTTTGGGGTACATAATTACATTAGTCCTTATGTATAACTTATCAATAAATGAATATATATCAGAGATTCCTGCTCAGATCTTTATTGGTGGGATGTAGGACCAGGAAAAATTTGAAACACCACCAATACTGAGCATTTATAGCCACTTAATTCCTTCTTATTTATATACATATGTGGAAGTACATATATGTGTACATATATGTATTATATATTTTAAAATATAATTGATATAGTGTACACATTGTTCTTTTTTCTTGTAATATATTATCAATCCATCTGTCAAGAAACAATTGCCTCCTTATTGATTGCTTAGTATTTACATATGGATATTTAGTCCCCTTTTGGTAGTTGAGGTATTTCCAAATTCAAGGCATTAAAAATAATGCTGGTATGACACCTCAATAAGTGGATATTTTAATATATACAGAACTACAGATATCTCAACTACAGACATCTCAGGAATAGTGAGAAATAAAATTCGATGTGTTAAACTGGTAACTGTTGGGTTTTTTTCCTAGATGACCACTCTAGAGTACACCTGACACCTGTTGAAGGGGTTCCAGATTCTGATTACATCAATGCTTCATTCATTAATGTAAGAAACTCTTGCATTTCTCATTTATCCCCCTGAAGGACTATGGCTACCATCTGCTGGCTACTTTCCAGCCATACACTAGGAAGGATATTTGTCATTTCAAGTTTTCCCTAAAACTTGATTTAAGTGACTAGATTTTTAAAAGATCAATCAAATAGTTTTAAAATATTTTAAACTGAGATTTACAACTGAGATGTCTGTAGTTAAGATATCTGTAGTTCTGTATATATTAAAACATCCACTTATTGAGGTGTCATACCAGCATTATTTTTAATGCCTTGAATTTGGAAATACCTTATGTTTATTCTGTCATCATCCCCAAAGTTTTCCATGAAAAAATTTGAATCTACCTATTTTTCTTTTAGAGTCCTGTACTGAGCTTATTTAAATAACTATGCACAAAAGTAAGCCTGGCCCTCAATAGTAAAAATTAGGAAGAATAGGACAAGAATACCTGACACCAAAAAAGTCTGGATAGTTATATCTGCTGTGAAGCTAGGCCTAAGAAAAGGAAGTGGTTCCAGGTACCATGAAGTGGTAGTGACAGGCAAGGGGAAATAAGGTCTGTAGTCTGGGAAATACAAAGTCAGCTAACCTAATGTTTTTTTGTTTTGATTGGTTGGTTGGTTTAAGACAGGGTCTCACTGTGTAGTTCAGGCTGGCCTTGAGTTCACTGTGTGCTCCAGGCTGGCCTCCAATTTGCAGTGATCCTCTGTCCCAGCCTTCTGAGTGCTGGGATTACAGAGTGTGCCACCATGCCCAGCTCAGTTAACCAGATAGTCACAGGAGAAGACAGAATGGGTAGTAGCACAGTTAGCAAGTGAGCTTCTAGGAGCTTGGAGTCTTAGGAAGAACCAGTTTCCTCACTCATCTTTGGATGCCTAAGCGTGTATAGGGTCTTTTGAAATGTATCTTTTTACTGGTAGGTACCACCTAGAGACAGCTAGAATTCAACTTTCAGAATTCACAGATGTTTCAGGAGCTAGAGAGCCACATTTCATCTTTGACCATAGCATGAGATGCAGTAGTTTTGCCTGTTGCATGATTTTATGGTGGCACACACCTGTACTCCCAGTTCTTGGAAGGCTGAGGCATGAGGATGGCTGTGAGTTGAAGGCCAGCCTGCGCTATAGTTCAAGGCCAACCTAGAATACATGAGACCCTGCGTCCCCACCCCTCAAAATCATTATATTTTATTGGTTAAGCTGTGCCACCTATATTGCTACATAAGAATGCTTTCATTGGAGATACATGATCTGATCTCAGTAAAACTGGGGCAGGAAACACTTTGGGCCTGGCCTTGCACCTGTGCTTTCAAGCTTTTCATGGCCTACGTGCTCTGATGAGAATTTAGTACTGACGTCCTATGAAGCAGGAATATGGTATGTTTAATATGCTCTTAAAAGCTGCTTTGTTTTAGTTACACGTTTAGCACTCCAAATAGAATTTGGCATTCTAAACTAAGGTTGTCTCAATTTCCATCTTCTCAGGTTAAAAATATTTGCCAAAAGTTACCTTCCTCTTCTCAGTAAAAATTGTAACAACTTTCTTATTGCTGACTCTAAATATGTCCATCTCTGAATCTAAAGCTTTCTTCTTCTGTATTGGGAATCAACTCTGTGCTGCCTTCATTTGAACTGGAAAGGAAATAGGTTCTCAGATTTAGGTCCCTTCTTTCATTTGGTCACTTCTTGAATACTTGTATTTTATATCATCACTTTGGTGTTTCCTAGTGTCCCATCAAAACTGCTTCCCTTGTTTTCATTTTCAATCAAACTACACTACATCTAAATAATGAAGCTGAAAAGTCATATAACTAGAACAGTAAAGACTGAAAAAGAAAGATGTTGCCATTTGTTAGTTTTTCAGAAGCTCCTTATCTATTGAACACCATCCCAAGTTTCCTTTGCTTCATGCCTCCCACTTCCTGTAATGGAGGAGCTCATTGCCAAGCATTGGGCGCTGCTCCATTATGCCAACACAGAGCTTTCTCAGAAAGCTTTTGTGCCTGGGTAAAGCATCCTCAAGAAAATAACCCTTTATCCTTCCTAGTATACCCTTCCCATTAACACTAAAACCTTTATTTGTGGGCTGCTGATAAAGTATTAGAAACATGATCTAGTCTAGGAATTGGTATTTGAAAGAGTTTTGCCCAAAAATATTTAAACTGCAGTGGGAGGCAGAACCAAGCAGCTGAGAGGCAGGACCAAGCGGCATATTTGCCTTGGGGTTGCCTCCTTCTTCTCCTGTGACAACTTCCTTACCCAGTGGCACGAAAAGGGGTCCCAATCACTAACTTGTGCATCATTAATGCCTACCCTAAGTGCCACCCCCAGTTGAAGGTTTTATATTTTATATATATATATATATATATCGATCGTATACCACATGAGCCAGTCAGAGAATGCCAGGCTGTCCATAGCCGTGGACTTCCTTCCATGCCCTTAGAATAAAGGCTATATTTATTTTATATCTTCTTTCTTATTGCGCCAAAAACCTAACAGTATTGAGATATTCTTATGCCAGTAGTCACTAATAATTCACTGAAAAGACTACTTGGACCATTTGAGTTTGTAACCTTTGATTACAAATTTGGGACTTTCGATAATGACAGTCTTGTTAAATATCTGCACCTTTTCACAAGGGAGGCTGTTTTTTTAGTTTGGAGTCAGATTAGAGAATTTGATTCCTGTCAACTTTTGGTTTTCACTTCTTTCTTCTTCCCCTTTTCCCCCTACTCTAGGGCTACCAAGAAAAGAACAAATTTATTGCCGCACAAGGTAAAGTATGACAACTTTTTATTCTTGCTCTTAACCATGATCCCATAATAGGCTTGAGTTTTTTTCTTCCCAAATACTAAAAGGATTAATGAGAATGCAATAGCTTTTCTGCAATTTTATTATCACCTACAAGAAGTGTATTTCACTTTACAGGCTTGCAACTAAGGGTGTTTATCTTTTGTGTGTGCATGTGCAAATATGTATCTTTTGGAGTTTCACTATGCATAGGGTTTCACTATGCAGTTCAGTCTAGCCTTAAACTCACTTTATAGCCCAGACTGGCCTTGAACTCATAGGGATCCTCTTGCCTCAGCCTCCTGAGTGCTAGGATTGTAGATATGTGCCACAATGCAGGTTGTTCATCTTGATAGCTTACTATCTTGTCCTTGAAAAAGAAGTCCTCTTGTATATGGGTATTTAAAAGACTGGGGAAGGCTATAGCTCCACACAACACAGTCTAATGAGACCCTCTCTCTGGGGCCAGATAACCTTGGGCTCTAAGTTTGCTCAAAGTTTGAGTTTTGGAGTCAGTCTCCACAGAAGACCAGCCACCTCACAGATCCAGTCCGGTTCTTCTCCCCAGCTCGTGGGCCTGAGGTGTTCTAGATAGTACTCTCGAATCCATAGCACAAAGCCCAGTGCCATGGTCCTATACATGCTCTGTATATCTGTTCTAGCCAAAAGTAGTTTGATGTTTGCATTACTGAAAATTCGAGGATATAGTTCAGTGATAGGATGTTTGCCAAGGCTCTGGGTTTGATCTCAGCACTGGCCAAAAAAAAAAAAAGTTGGGAATCATCTTGTAAAAAGAAAAGCAGTTGATGTCATTGTGATTCACCAAGCTACTTTATTGTGGTCAACAATATTTATTGACCAAATGTTATATACCAGATGCTGGACTAAATGGTGATGATATGGAAAGAAATAAGATATATAATCTTGTCTTTTGGAGCCTTTAATTATTAGACGAAAGCTTATAGCAAGTATTAACAGCAATATTGATAAGTGACTATGTTGTGGTTATGATAACCACTAGCCACATTTGGATATTTATAATTAAATTTTTAGGGTTAGGGATGTATCTCAGTGGTAGAAGAAAGGCTTGCAAGGCCCTGAGTTTGATCTCCAGCACCTCAAAAAATTTTAAAATTAAATTTTAATTGATTAAATAAAACTTAAAATTTAGTTCCTTGAAGGCCAGAGATATAGCTTAGTGGCAAGCATGAGGTCATGAGTTTGATGCCTGATACAAAAAAAAAATTGGGGCTGGGGATTTAGCTCAGTGGCTTAAACGCCTGCCTGGCAAGCGTGAGGTCGTGAGTTTGATCCCTAGTACCACAAAAAAAAAAAAAGAAAGAAAGAAAATGGGGACAGGTGGTGGATGGGGAAGCTGGACCAGGAGGCTCTCCTGGAGAAGGTGAGCGCCAGCGACCCCCCACTCCTCCCCCGCCCCTGGGCACGGTGGCTCTACTACAGGAGCAGCAGAAGGCCCGGAAGACTGTGGGCATCGTGCTCAGTCTTAGCAGCAAGAGCATGGAACACCATTGCCAGAGGACCCTGTCAACTTTGATCCCCTCCCCACCTTAAGGTTAAATAAACCTCTTTAAAAAAAAAAAAGTTTAGCTCCTTGAAGCTATGCATTGTGGCACTTGCCTGTAATCATAGCACTCAGGAAACTAAGATAGAAAGATCATTGTGAGTTTGAGGCCAGCCTGATCCTGTCTCAAAAAAAAAAAAAAATTATATATATATATATATATATATATATATATATGTAAAATAAAATACAATTTAGTTCCTTGATCATATTGGGCATGTTTTAAGGCTCAGTCGGCACATGTTAGAGATTCGGGGCCTGGCCATTGCCTAGCTAGGCCCTTCTTTACCCTGCCAAGTGGCCAGTCAGTTCAGCTCAGATATCAGCTACTCAGTGACAGCTGGACACTGTACACAGTCTCTTCTCTCTACTTGTGTTATTGACCCTAAAATATTCCTTGAATTAAGATTGCCTGTAACTTCCTGTTCTTTCTTAGACTCCGTCTTCTAGAACCTCTTCAGAGTGCTTCACAGTCCTTGAAACTGTTGTTTCCCAACATTTGGTTCTTTTGATTTTTCTCACTGTTCTAAATGTCCTTCTGGCTTTTGTTCCTCTTCCCACCCCTTCAATGTAATTTAATTTCCCCTCTAATTTATGGATAGTCATTTCTTTTAAAACTCCATTTTAAAAGAAATTTCTTTTAAAACTCCATTTCCTGGTCCCATTTCCTGCTCTCCAGGTGTGCTTCCTTAGTTTCCTTCCAAAGCTATTATTCTTCCTAAATTTGATAATGTTGAGGATCTCTAGGGTTTTTGTATATGTTTTGTTTTATTTTTGAGATGGAGGTCTTACTATGTTGCCCAGGTTGGTCTTTAACTCATGAGCTCAAGTTCTTCTCCCACTTTAGGCTTCTGAATAGCTGAGACTACAGGCATGCACCACCATACCTTAGCTAACCCCTAGAATTCTCAGTTTGATCCTTCTGTTTTTCCCTATATGTTCTCTCTGAAGGCCTTTTTTTCCCCTTTCTTTTCTTTTCTTTTTTTTTTTTTCTCTCTCTCTCTTTTTTATTTTTCCCCCTGACAGGGCTTCACTGTGGAGTTCAGGCTGGCCTTGAATTCACTTTGTAGCCCAGGTTAGCCTTAAGCTTGCAACAATACTCCTGCCTCAAACTCCTGAGTGCTGGGATTATGGGTGCGTGCAAACCATGCCTGGCTTGAGAGACCTCTCTTGAGCACCTTAGCCACATTTTCAGAATTTTGTACATCCTCACAGGGATATCCCAAGACTCTTGAGGTTCAATATCAGAGATTAAAATGTGTCTCTTACTCACCTCCAAAACTAGTTTTTGTCCTTTGTTCTTTGGAATCACAATGAGAGAAATGTAACCCACTTAATCAGGCTAGATTCTGGATTGTCCAAATATCTTACTATTTCCCAGCTATGTGGATTTGTTTTTACCCATACCTGGAATCCCAGGTAAGGGAACTTGGGAAGCATTTAATTAATAGGTGAATAAATGGACAGATGAATTGTATATTTGTGAGAATATGTGGGCACAACCTGCCAAAAGGCAAGAATGAGTGTTCCCAATTTCCTAGCATCTTTCTTCCCCATAGAATGTGTTCTTATTTTTACTGTTGGCTACTTTAGGACCAAAAGAAGAAACAGTTAATGATTTCTGGAGGATGATCTGGGAACAAAACACAGCCACCATCGTCATGGTGACCAACCTGAAGGAGAGGAAGGAGGTAAGTGGAGATTAGAAAGGAAGTTCCCAGTACAAGTATGGCCAGCAGAAGGACTGTTCTGCTGGAGCTGTGACTTTGAGCCTTGCAGTCTCATTTTTGTGGCCACTATGCCAGTAGCTCATCCAGACAGACATAAGCTGGTGCACTTGATTGATTTTTCTGTGGTCTGGTGGCCTCCAGTGAACTTCAAGGAGGGCCCAGGGCACGTTTCCAGGCCTAGTAGTCAGGCATCTACCTCTGGTTTCAGAATGACTTGGAACAAAGACTTGGGCCCATTAGCTAAGGAAAAGCGACAGTGAGGCTTTTCTCAGTTGGTATCTCTAGTCCCTCCTTGTCCTGGTTTCCTGGCCTACTTCCTGGGGCCTTTGATATATCCTCAAGTTGGCAGAGGGAGCTATATGAACCTTGACCCTGCAGGAATGTGAGAAAATATGAGGCCTTGCCCATAGCCATGTGGCTGCCGCTTTCCTTTTGTGGCTCTCAGGGTTATTACTGACCTGCCAGCTTTATTAGTGGGCCAACCAGTGCTTTTCCTAGATTCTAGATTTAGTCCCAGTGAAAAGTCCCCACTAGAGAATCTTTCTCAGGGATGGCCTTTGAGTCTCCTTGACCACTGTCCTGAGGTTTTGGGTGTGTTGATCAGAACTCCATGATGCCTAGAAGAGATAGTGCTAGAGTTTGGCTTCAAGTTAGTTTTTCCCGACTAGACCTCTGGCCCTTAGAAGTTATCCAAGATCTAATAAAGGGAAAGAGCCTTAGGCTTCTCATTTATAGTCTACAGTAGTCCATCCTGGGTGACCTCCTTATAGCAGGCCACTGGTCCCAAGAATTCAGAGGCTTGTCCCTAGAACCTGATGCAGGTACTTCGGAAATTTAAAATGGCTTAAGGTTTGATTTGAACTAAGTAGATAGGGATGGGAAGATGGATAAATATAGGGCTGAGGGCCGGGGATATTGCTCAATGGCACAGGCACTTGCCTGGCAAACACAAGGTCCTGAGTGCAGTTCCCAAAAAAAGGGTGGAGGGGGGGATAAGGCTGTATGTAAATAAAGAAATTGTGGGAGCTGAGCAATTTGATTAAAGGAAGTTAGAATAAATAGGTCTCCAGCTGACTGCAGTGAAAAAAGAGACCATAGGGCTTTCTGAGGACTTCAGTGTATGCTTTGTGGTCTCTTCCTTTCAGGCCCTTGGTGTCTGAAGGGAAATCTGAGGCAAGGAAATATGTGTCTCTTTTTTTCCAGTGTAAGTGCGCCCAGTACTGGCCAGACCAAGGCTGCTGGACCTATGGGAATATCCGTGTGTCTGTAGAGGATGTGACTGTCTTGGTGGACTACACAGTACGAAAATTCTGTATTCAGCAGGTACTGTCTCCTGCCCCTTTTGCAGATTCTCATTTAGGATCTGCTGACCACCAAGAGAATGGGAATAGACTGGGTCATCCCCACTCTTACTCAGAGTAATCAAGAATTGCTGAGTATGTGGTGTGTTTGAATTGTGAAACCGGAGATCTGGCCTCCAGGGAACTTCTCTCAGAAGTTTAAGTGAGGAGTGTTTGGGGGTGGAGCACCTGCTGAGATAGACTATGGTTACCTTGGATGCCAGGTGTGGAGCAGAAACATCAGTTTGGCACAGGCTCCTGGATGCTCAACTCAGCTCTTCTTCCCTACTCCAAAGGCTACCGACACCAGAGATGTGGGAGCCGGTCCTGGGCCCTCCAGAGCAACCCTGGAGGCCTAAAAATGTTCTATTCTGCTAAGGGCGTGTGGTGCAGTGAAGGGGACTTACAAAGAAACTGGAGCCCTACGTTTTAGTTCTTACCCTACCATTCATAAGTGCTAGCACTTGACCAGTTCATTTGAGCTTCATCTTCCACACCGTAGGCCAAAAATAGTAGGAGCACCCCTGCCTAACTCATGAGTTTACTAGAAAGATTCTCTCTCACTGTTATTTCCCCATTGTCATGGATAGCCACTACTGTACACCCCACCCTACCCCCTCATACTGTCCAGCCATGGTATCCCAGCCAACACATAGATTCTCCTCACTTCACAGGTGGGTGATGTGACCAACAGGAAACCACAGCGCCTCATCACTCAGTTCCATTTTACCAGCTGGCCAGACTTTGGGGTACCTTTCACCCCTATTGGCATGCTCAAGTTCCTCAAGAAAGTGAAGGCTTGTAACCCTCAGTATGCGGGGGCCATTGTGGTACACTGCAGGTCAGTATGGCTGCCCCTTGGCTCCCCATATCCTTCCCTAATGGCTAGAGCAGGAGACTATCACAGGAGCCCTGGCTAAGGAGGCTGGCACTGAGCAGACAAGCAGTAGCCAGAGAGATTCCTCAAGTTCTCCTGCAAGGTAGAGAATATGACTTGAAGAAAGGAAAGCAAGAGTAGTCTGCCAAAGTTAGAAGTTGGGAGGTCCTCCTATAAACCAAAAGCTTGAGTCCTAGAGTACCCATGTAGACTTGAAGGCTTCAGACCTTTTTATTGCTTTGTTTTTTTGCAATATGAGGGACTAGCCAGGGCCTTCACGCTAAGCTACATTCCAGGCTCATTTTTATTTTTTATTTTGAGACAGAATCTTGCTAAGTTGCATGAACCGGCTTCAAACTTGTGATCATCATGCTTCAGTCTCCCACACTACTGGGATTGGAGACATGAACCACAGGGCCTGGAATTTTAGCCCAGGCTGGCCTCAAACTCAGCTCTTCCTACCTTAGCCTCCCAAATTCCAGGATTGTGGCCATGCAACACCACCCCTGGCTGCCTTCAGACACTTCTAAGTATCAAGGGATGTAACCCCGATAGCTAGAGTTCAGAGCACAGTGAAGTTGTTGGTTCCAGAAAAGTCCCAGCTCTACCATGTTCAGAAGTAATAGTTAGAGACCTGAAGAAAGAGTACCAACCTGTGCTGTCCCTCCTGTCTGCTCTCACAAGGCATGCTACCCCCCCACCCCCCCGTAACACCCCTGCTCTTTGGCTACAGTGCAGGTGTCGGGCGTACAGGTACCTTTGTCGTCATTGATGCCATGCTGGACATGATGCACACAGAACGGAAGGTGGATGTGTATGGTTTTGTGAGCCGCATCCGGGCCCAGCGCTGCCAGATGGTGCAAACAGATGTGAGTGATGAGCCCAAGGCTGAGGGGATTCCAGGGCCAAAACCACGCCCTTTGAGGGCTCACTAAGCCTCCTAGGTTATTGTAAATGACCCTCATACAGTGTGATGATGACCCTTATAAACTGTATACGTAAACAATACAAAAGGGGTTGTGGTTTTGTGCCTGAGCAGTCAGGAATCAGTGTCATTTTCACTGGAGCTTCACTGGAAGCAGACATCCATGAGAAAAGCAAACATGCCAGCACCCACAAAGTCACAATCCAGTGGCCATGTCCAGGAACAGCAGTGAGATGGGCTCTGTGGTCAGTGTACAGCATGCGAAGGAAACTGGCTACAGACTGGGTCTTGCAGACTGTCCCAGGCTTTGTGTCACTCCAGTTTCTGATAGCCCCTAAAACTGTCAAATCTGCCCTCTCAGAATGAGCAGAAGCTGAATATGTGCTTTTCACATCACTTTCGGCACCCCCAAGGAGACTGGGACCCTGCCTCCCAAGTTAAGCACCTGCAGAGGGACTCACACACTTCAATTCCTGCTTCACTGAGTTGGGACAATAAGAGCAAATTATTTTTATCTGTTAGGATCAAAGGAGAAGTGGACCGGAGTGACATGGGGGTGGGAGGGGTGATCTGGCACCACAAGGACTGTGTTATATGTACTAAAGATTTGGCATCATCCACATTTCAGATGCAGTATGTCTTTATATACCAAGCCCTTCTGGAGCATTATCTTTATGGGGATACAGAACTGGAAGTGACCTCTCTAGAAACCCACCTGCAGAAAATTTACAACAAGATCCCAGGGACCAGCAATAATGGATTAGAGGAGGAATTTAAGGTGAGTTGAAGCTGGACAACCAACTCTAGATTGAAGGAGCCACGTGATCTGGGTAGATGATTGGCTCCTAGTACATTTACCAGTAGATAGTCCCCTGATGAGGCAGACAAGTGGCCTTTTCCCCATTCTCCCTCTTTGTCAACACATTCTGCACATTGGAGTCACGTGGGTGGTGAGGGGATGTCAGAGGAGTGGTATTTTTTATTTTGGTTTTATTTTGTTTTGTTTGAGACATGGTCTTACTATGTAGTTCAGGCTAGCCTTGAACTTGCTATATATCCCAGGCTGGTCTTGAACTCATGGCAGTCCTCCTACCTCAGCTTCCCAAGTGCTAGGATTATAGGTGTGTGCCACCACACCCAATCAGTGGTATTTTTTAAAGCTTCCCAGCCATCCCAAATGATTACAATACACAGCAAGAGCGAAGTTCTCCTGTAAGGACAAGCTAATAAGTATTTCAGGCTTTGTAGGTCATTACAGTTTTTATCCCAACAACTGTACAGTGCCATGGTAGCGCAAAACAGCCATAGAAAACACATCAATAAATAAGAGGAGCCTATTAGTATGACAGCAGGCTGGGTTTGGCCTGTGGATCACTGACCGCTGCTGCATACCATTAGCTAGTAGCTCTCAGTACATAGGCCTGTGTCAGGGCTCAGTGAAACGTGCATGCTTAGCATGTGGCACACACAGCTGAGTTCAGTCCCCAGCACCAAAAAAAGAAGGGAAAAATCAGGACTTAATATCGTGCTCTCATCAATTAAAAGTGTTCCCAGGAATAAGAGATTATGAGTTAGGATAAGAAGAACCACTTTTGTTAAAGCACTAGGAAAAGGAAAGAAGCAGTTTCCTCTACACTGTAGTGTATACACAAATTTCTCAGGATCCTGTTAGGGAAGAGGGTACAGAGATCCTGTCAGGGCAGGTTCTGATTCGGTAGGTCTGGGTTAGAGCCTGAGATTCTGCATCTCTTAACGAGACAAGGCCAGTGCTGCTGATGTATGGGCAACACTTTGAAATGCAAGGATTAAGACAGAACCTCAGAATCAGAGGACAGGAAGATACACATTTGAATAAGTTTTCCTAAGAGTCTAGCACTGCTTTTAGGGATAGAGCAGTAAGCAGGTGGTGCAGAGGCACACTCCCTCCTACTGTACTAGAATCCTTGCTCTGGGTTCATAACGTTCCCAGGCCAAAGGAAGGTGGTATGTCACAGACACTCACTTGACTTGTTACTGAGCTTAAAGACCAAAGAAGTAATGTTCCAATAAGAATTTGTGGAAATAGTGGTGAGGGCCTGGGGGTAAGAGTAGCAGTGCACAGCCAACATGGCATGGAGATGCAGGCCCAATGACAGCAATCTTGTTAAGTTCCATTACTGGAATCAGTAATGTTTCCCTTTCCCTACCTCATTTAGAAGTTAACATCAATCAAAATCCAGAATGACAAGATGCGGACTGGAAACCTTCCGGCCAACATGAAGAAGAACCGGGTTTTACAGATCATTCCATGTAAGAACTTCTCCCTACCCAAAGCTGAATTGCCCTATTCCCCCATTCTCTCCCCCAATTCTGCTTTTCAGACACTAATTAATGATTGGCTTGGAGACAAGAATCATGGCATTATAGCCAGGCATGGTGGTGCACGCCTGTAATCTCTGCACATACCTGGAGGATTGCCATGAGTTCGAGGCCAGCCTGGGCTACATAGGGAGTTCAAGGCCTGCTTGAACTACAGAGTAAGACCCTGTCTCTAAAAAAAAAAAAAAAAAAAGAATCATGGCATTGCCTTGTTTCCAGTTCTTTAATGGCTTCTAGAAATAACACAGCATAAAAGCCAAAAGATTTCTCTGGCCTGTGCAGGAACAATGCAAAAAAAGAACATGTTGGAAAGTATATTAGTCACTTTTCCCATTGCGGAACAAAATACCCAACATCCACAATTTAAAGGAGTCGAGAATTAATTTGGTTTCGATCCCTAGTCTCTTGGCTCCAAGGCAGAAACATCAGGGCAAAAGGATGTGGTAAAGCAAAGCTGCTCAGTTAATGGCGACGGGGAACAGAGCAGAAGAAGGGGTCAGGGACCAGATACAGTTCCCAAGGTCTCACTTCATGACACACCCAGACACATCCAGAAGTGTACTTTACTAATTCCTGAATGTTTGTTCTAAAGCCAGTCAAGCTGACAACCCATCTTAGCTGTCCTAACAAGCTACAAGCCACTGTCCTTTTTGCAGATGAATTCAACAGAGTGATCATTCCAGTTAAGCGAGGCGAGGAGAACACAGACTACGTGAATGCATCCTTCATTGATGTGAGTGATAGATGGGTCCCCTGTGCTCCCAGAACCCCACCGCGACTCCCTGGGACTTGCAGTGCCTCCTTCATGTGCCTGCTTGGAGGATGATCTGTGAGTCAGTTAGTAGGTACTGGGCTGATACCCAGCCATCCTGCATACTAGGTCTGTCCGACACCAAAGAGTGGAAGGGAGGGGTAACGGAGTGCACCAGTGTGATGATACCTGGAGGGAAAGTTCACAGCACAGCCACAGCCCAGAGATGATGAAATGTGCAGGATCCTTCCAGTTCCTGCACTACTCATCCTAGCTCTAGCACACCCTCCCCTTCTCCAGGGTTTAGTCCTTGGCCAAAAGCAAACTCTGCTTCAAACAGGTTTGCCTCTTAAGCAGCCCACTGCTTCCTAGGTTCTGTCTTACTGCCTCCACTCATCCCTCCCTGATTAAACCTTACTTGTGATTGCCTTGACCTGTCTAGGGTTATCGGCAAAAGGACTCCTACATCGCTAGCCAGGGCCCTCTTCTCCACACAATTGAGGACTTTTGGCGAATGATCTGGGAGTGGAAATCCTGTTCCATTGTGATGCTAACGGAGCTGGAGGAAAGAGGCCAGGTGAGCTTGAAAAGGTCCTGGGCGGTCAGAAGGCAGTGGTCAAGGGAGGAGGGTAGGCCAGAAGGTATGAACTTTTTAAAAAGGCATTTCCAGGCAGTATTACCCAGCCAGTTGGTATCTGAATAGTCATCACCTTTTAGGACCAAAAAAGCCATGTGACCTGAGCCTCCATTTAGTTCACTGACAATTCCCACACTTGCTGTGTTGTCCTGCGTACAACCCAGCCTATGACACATCCCATCTACCACACTGCCCAGGCAGGAAAAGCTAGGAGAAGAGAGCTGAGATTCAGACCAAGGGTTACTTCTCTGCTGGCTACACAAAAGAAAATGTTAGAATTTGAGAAATAACAAAAGCAATAAAGTTACAACTTCATATTCATTGAAAAGAAAAACCATTTACCCTTCAGTACTAGAGATGTTTTTGTGCCTTCACTCGCAGAGCAGTTGAGGGCAGGAAGTTAGAGGACAAATTGGTCTGGGTACTGGCCAGCCATGCTGGGCTTAGGAAATCTTGAGAAAAAAATCTTTCAAGTGGATTGAAAATAGTGCTTCTGGGGCTCAGGCTTCACAGCCCTCCCAGATCAGCACCCACTCACAGTAGGAAATCCCTTACTGCTACTCCTCAGTCAAAAGACTTGCAGTCCCCACAGAGCAAGCTCAGCCTGAGGGGTACCCCTCCAACCCCTCAGCTTTCCCAGTCTGTGATCCCACAGTGTACGCTTTTATGTTTGTTTTTCTTCCTATATTACTGGGGATTAAACCCAGGGCTTTCGAACTACAGTAGACTCCTCCTACCCATTTAAAAATTTTTTTGAGATAGCACACCACTAAGTTGCCCAGGCTGGGTATGAACTTTTGATCCTCCTGACTCAGCATCCCAGAGTGCTAGGATTACAGGCATGCACCACCTCATCCATCTCTACAGTGCTTATTCCTTTAGGCACTTTGTGTATCAAGTGTACTTTGCAGTAAATGGATGGTTCATTATGTCTGGAGGGATCAGAATCAATAGAATGAGCCTGGAGAAGCTAGGGGAGAAAGTTCATAAGCTACAAGGAGCTCATACAAGCTAGAGTTAGGACTTCATAGAGCAGTTAAAGAACCTTTGAGAAATCCAATGTGTGTGTGTGTGTGTGTGTGTGTTTTAATGCCTCTGGTGACATGAGCAGGATTCATGAGAAATAAGCAAGCCAGAAATTGAGAGCTAGGGCAGTAATGCTGATGCCCTAGATGTGGCAGGACTAAGGAGCATCTGTCCCTGAAGAGAGCAGAGCCATAATGGACTTAAGTCCATTATCAGCTATTAATGAAAAACACTAAACGTGTGTTATATTAATTATTCCAAGCTTAGTAGTTCCCTCTTCTGTAGTTTAGTTAACTTCGATATGCTCATTTTCTCACCCTGATATTTCATTAAATTGAGTTTTTTGGGGATGTGGGGAGGTGTAAGTTCTCACAAAGTTGTTCAGGCTGGGCTTAAACTTTCAGTCCTCCTGCCTCAGCTTCCTGAGTAGCTAGGACTACATGTATATTGTCACTATACATAGCAATGTTTTGTTCTGTTCTGTTTGGGGGTTTTTTGGTTCATTTGTTCAGGATTTTTTGCAGTACTGGGAATGGATCTTGGGGCCTTCACACAGCTACATCCCCAGCTCTTTCTTTTTATTTTTTTGAGATATGTTTTTGTTTTGGCTTTTTTTCTTGAGACAAGGTCTCCCTATATAGTTCAGGCTAAGGCTAGTCTTGAATTCATTATGTAGCCAGGCTGGCCTTGAACTCATTACAATTCTTCTGCCTCAGCCCCCTGCGTGCTGGGATTATAAGTATGTACCACAACACCTGACTTATACTTTATTTTTGAGACAGCATCTCACTAAGGTAGTAAATTACCCAGGCTAGATTCAAATTGAGATCCTCCCATAGCAGTCTCCTGATGTGTTTAGGATTACAGGTGTGTGCCATCATGCCTAGCTTCTTTTGTCAATTTTAATTACTCCTTTAACTCCATACCTAATCTTCCCAGACTTCTATCGTGTGCAACCAACCTTTGTAGATTATCTAGCATTAGTAACAAGGTTGAAGAAGTGGGAGGTTTTGGTTAAGGTCCTTTGCTTTGCTTCAAGGAAGCAGACACCTGAGTGATGAAGCCCTGTTAGGACAGGATTCCCTCGGTCATCAGGAGCCCTGTAGGAACATGCAGATTAGACCAGGGTCCCATGTATACTTTCTCCCATATCCTGAGTAGATGATGAGCTGCCCCAAAGAACAGGTACAAGAGCTCCTGAACAGCAAGCCCAGAGATCATCTCTTTGTCCACTGCCCTGTAATAAAACATGGCCTGGTGAACACATCCACCTCTGCCCAGTCACATTCACCAGACTCTTTCATCCTCGAAGAGGACCTAGTTAGAGGAAAGATCATGTTTCATAAGGCCTCACTGGCCAAGATAAGCTTTTACTTCCTGTTCTGTCTTCTGTTCATGAGAGATGCTAACATGGGAGAGTGGGGGACTAAATGATACAGTAAAGGAGGCCCACGTTTTCCTTCTGTTCCACCTTAATCAGAGGGGATCCCACAAGGTGCTCATTAAGTCCTGGATCTCCTTAGTGGCCACCACCTGGCCCAGGCATCAGTGTGGCTGAGCAACCCAGCAGCTCCACCACTGCCTCAGCCCAGCCTAAGTCTCAGCCGGCTCCTCTGCAGCCCTGTAGGTTGTGCTGCCCACAGAGCTATGTGTTCCTTCTGTCGTCAGCCTTCAGACCATCTGAGAGACTTAGTGCTGTCTCCAGTGAACACAGACAGCAAAAGAAAGAAAAGCTTCTCCATTTCTACTTTCTCAGGTTGCTGTTATATAGAGTCCACAACCTAAAAACATACTGCTGGCCTCCGTCTCCCTTCCTTGCCACTACGATTTCATCTGCCTTACTGTCCCTTTGGGGCCCACATTTCTGTCTCTATTTTGTTATTTTCTTGAGTTTGTTTCTTACTGGTTTTTTTTTTTTTTTTTTTTTTAGCTTGGGTCTTGCCTGTCATCTGAAACTCCTGGGTTTAAGCAGTCCTCCTACTTCAGCTTCCTGTGATTCACCTTGTCCAGCTCTCTATCTCTGTTTTGGCAGGCATTAGTACCCATAGGAATGACCCATCTACTCTTTATTTTTCTGTTCCCAGCTTCCTTAGCCACCCATTCCCATAGTCAAACTGTGATCTTCTCATACCCCATCTGCACCCTTGGAAATCTGTTCATCACCTTCAGTCTTCTCTCCACTTACTCTAATAATTCTCTGTCCTTATATCAGTCACTGTTGACTAGAGAAACAGATACAACGCAAGATGTAGAAATATATGAGAATTTACAAGATTGGCTTACAATGATCACCCACAGAGACAGGAGAGGAAGAATGCAGGGGGTGTCTGCACATTGGAGACCAAAGGATTCATTCAAAGGAGGTCACTGTAGTGTCCCATGCAAGTCAGTACCAGGAGACTGATAGGTCTGTGATGGAAGATACGGAAATGATGTCCAAGGTGAAGGTGAAGATCAGAACAACCAGAAACTGATCCATCCTCCTTTGTTTCCCCTTTATACCATCCAGGCCACAAACCACTATAGGGTGGGGTCTTTCACACCCTAGGGTATGGAAATGCGAGCCGATTTAGTTATGCTTCTCTTACTCAAATTGACACAATCAACCATCACAGTCGTCATCCACCCCCAA
Organism: Dolichotis patagonum; assembly: GCA_004027295.1. NCBI lineage: Eukaryota > Metazoa > Chordata > Mammalia > Rodentia > Caviidae > Dolichotis > Dolichotis patagonum. Next base: position 72,606 of record PVJX010006824.1, read on the forward strand.
CTTTGGGACAGGGTTTTGCTGTGTACATAGTGCAGTTCAGGCTGGCCTTGAACTCACTGTATAGCCCAAAGTGGCCTCAAACCCACTACAATCCTCCTGCCTCAGCCTCCCAAGTGCTGGAATTACAAGCATGTGCCACCACACCCAGTTCCTCATCTAATTTGCTTGTTTTGTTTGGAATCAAACTTACAACCTCAGGTGTACCAGGCAGGCCCTGGACCCCTAGCCCTCTTGATCTGTTCTTAATCTTTATCTATTCTTGAAGCCATTGACTCTTGATCTATTCTTAAAGCCATTGACTCTTAATTTCTCAGTGTCAGTCATCTCATTCTTGTACTCATCTTACTCCTTACTGTGGAGAGTTTTTGTAACTTGTTATTATCCTTCCCTTGTTAATACCTACAATTATCTCATGCTTTCTTAGTTCCGTACTATGGCAAGGCTTTTTTTTTTTTTAACTGGGGATCAAACTCACAACCTTGCATTTGCCATGCAGGTGCTTATGCCGCTGAACTAAATCCCCAGCCCTGGCTTCTACTTTTTTAAACCATTATGTGCCTCTGTAGAATAGCAGACATCACTGGGAAAAAACATAGAAATGAGCTGACCACTCTGAGTTCCAACCACAGATCTAATGTGGGTAATTAGCAGCATCCAGGGTTTCTTGCTTTTCTTCCTTTTCCTCTCCTCAGACCTCCCACATGTCCATGCCCATCCCATCACATTCGTACCTTAGCTTGTTAATATGGCCTCATTCTTTAATCAGACAAGCATTCCCCTCACCTCCAAGCACCGAGCCCATTCACATCTGTGCTAATTCTCTTGTCCTCTCTGCTGTTACAGTAGAAAGAGTTTCTACCTCTTAGTCCAGCCATCCACTGTGTTCTTGGTCCCTTCCCTTCCTGCCTTCTCAGGGATGTTGCTGCTGGAGTTATCTTCTCTTACCTGCATCAATAGTTCCCTACTGTGTTCCTCTTACTAGGCTATAATGTTGCATTTGCTGTCTTTAAAGAACAAAATCTCTGCCCTAGTCCCAAATCCCCTTTTATCTAGATACCATTTCTCTTCACCTCTCAGGGTTGCCTTTCTCCCCCAGATTCTTTTTGTTAGTCCTTCCATTGTCGGCTGTTGGGACTGCTTGAGTGAAAATTATCTGCCTGGTCTTCTTGCCTAATAATCCAGTGGTCATTTTCCTTTTTTGGAGGTGGTCTTGTAGCAACATTGAAACAGTCAATGCCTCCCTCGTCCTCAGAACCCTTTCTTCCTTTGACTTTTGCAGTGCTTCCCCCTTCACAAGCCTTGCTAGCTCCTGTGTCATTTCCTTCGTGATCTCTCCTCACTGCATGACCTCTCAACATTAGAGCATCTTAGACTCAGGCTCAGCCTTGATACACTAAGGATCACAGCCAACCTTGTCACTTTAAATATGATCTGTATGCCAAAGACTTAGAGCTCTGTCTCCAGGCCAGTTATCCTCCCAGTTGTAGACAGTAGCTTCCCACTAAAGATCTCAGGCTTCATATGGCCCAAATAAAATTAATTTCCTCCTCCCATATTATGTCCATTCACTCTGATCTATCTCAATAAGTAAGACTACCTTCCACCCAGTTCCATCTGTCACAGTTCTAGTAGTCACCTTCCATACTCCCCTTTCTTGAGCCCCTACAGGCAGCTTATCAGTGGGTTCTTACTCTTGCTGAGTGTATCTACTCTCCAGCTTACACTGCCACCCTCAAACAAGCCACCATCTCTCACCTACTGAGGGACGAGCCCATGAACAGTGGTGATGCCTCCCACGAGTACTGCTCAACTGCAGTTGCTAGCAACTGACCTTCCTGCTTCCAGTCCCACACCCTCTTGTTCAATTCTTCATATGGCAGCTGGTGGTTTTTTAGAACAATATAAATGTCATGTTGCTACTGTTTTTTTGTTGTTGCTGTTTTTGCCTTTTGTGTTTGTTTTTGAGACAGGGTCTTGCTATGTAGTTCAGGCTGGCCATGAATTCACTATGTAGCCCAGGCTGACCTCAAACTCATAGCAATCCTCCCACCTCAGCCTCCCAACTGCTGGAATTACAGGTATGTGTCATCACACCTGGCTAGTCACATTACTTCTTGTCTTAAAATCTTTTGGCTTCTGGAGATATTGAAGGCAGATCTGTCCATGCATACAAAATTTAGAAACCTTTAGTGGTTATGTCTAATTCCCAAACTAGAATTGATTTCTTCTCTTAGTCTTACTTGCTTATTGTTGTTGTTGTTGTTGTTACTTATTTTTAAATCCCCTACCTTCCATATTCTCTTATCCCTCCATCTTCTTTGTACCAAACGGGGCACATTTTCAGCAGTGAATCACAGCCTCTCTTTTTTTTTTTTTTTTTTTAAATTTTATTT
>PVJX010006825.1:0-74918 GCA_004027295.1 Dolichotis patagonum
CCATAATGTCATGATGTGAAGTCCAGCAAAACTATCACTTTTTGTTCAAAGTGATCTTAGCTTGCTTTGCCTTGTTTAAGTTCAACACACATTAAGGTATGGACAGCTGTTTTGAGGAGAATGAGAGACACTATGATAGCCATTCTTGGCTTCCCTAATGTCTGGTCTTGAAGACCTGTAATGCCCTCCTCGTCCTGCTAAGATCAATTCCATACTAGGTTGTTTCATGGGAATTCCCTTTATGTTACAATATGGACAACTATTTGGAAGAAAACAAGAGTCAATATGATAGAGAGTGAATATCTCCGATTGTCTCGTTTTGAAATTTTTGTCTCTTACATTGCTTTCTTGTGATCCGCTTTGCTCTGTTTTGTTGTGTTTAATTTTACCCTTTTGATATAATTGCATGTATATTTGAGTGGGTAAGATGGATGACCATATTGCTGTTTTTGTTAGATCGTGGAGCAGAGCTGTTAACAGTCTCACTGTTTGAATGTCTACTTTACATGTTTTAACTTTGTAATTTGAACAACTATTTCCAAGAAGTCAGTATGTAAGTAATTGTCAAGTAATAATTTCTTAGGTTTTTTTTTGTTGTTTTTTTTTCCTTTTTTCCTTGGAATACTGTATTGTTGCTACGCTTTATTCTGTTTTGTTTTGTTTTTTTCTCTTTAAATAAAATTATTTTTAAAAAAGTAAAAAAAATAAATTTTAAAGTTCTGATACATATATTCATTTTGAATTCACTGTGTGTTATTCCAGTCTGCCATGGGAAATTAGTGGCCAATTACTTTAGTTATTTTTCTACTAATAATCTAAACATAATTTCCTTCATTTTTCTTCAGTTATGCCTCTGACATCACCCTAAACCGATGACTATCCAGCCATGATCCTCCCTGTATAAACTTCTTGAGGTAAGAGGAAAGTTACACACTTGTGGAGATTGAAGCCATTACATGAACCTCAACCATGCCCAGGCATCCTGCTGAGTTTCTCTTGCTTCTCTTGCATCTTTCTTATCTTTTGCCATCTCTGTGTCTCCTGAGAAACAAGTTCATTGCTTGTATCTCACAAAGAGTACAGAAGTCTTCAGAAGAAAAAATCATCTCAGTTTTGCACCATATCTATATACCTGCCTGAAATGACTTTATTCTACTCCATCTTTTCACCTATCACAGCCGATGAGGTACCTTTGATCCTATAAGAAAGAAACTTGGGATACCACGATGTTAATTGAATGATCCAGACACAGAAAGACGAAGACCATATGGTGATCTTGTAGAACATAATGAAATGGTTGTAACTAGTCACTGGGAAGGAGAAGGTTTGGGGAACAGAAGTATGTTCATTGAATAGCACCAAAATACAGGTAGGAGGAATAAGTTCTAGTTTTTCTGTAACACAGAACAATAACAATACTTAAAATAATCTATGATGTATTTCCAAATGACTAGAAAAGAAGCATATGGACTTTCCAATGCATAAAAATGATTCCTGTTTGAAAAGGTGAAAATGCTTAGTATATTGAATGAATTTGTATACATTACATACATGTATAAAATTACCATGTGTACCCTCTAAGCATGCAAAATTTTATCTCAATAAAAAATTTTAAATAAAAGATTAAAGTTATTTGTTTGATTTTGTTTGCCTTTTTTGAGATAAAGTCTTCCTATGCAGTTCAAGCTAGACTTGAAATCACTATGTAGTTCAGGCTGAGCTTGAATTCATAGCAATCCTCCTGCCTCAGCCTCCTGATTGCTGAAATTACAGACATCCACCACCACACCCATCTAGGATTAAAGATTTTTAAAAAGAAATACATCCTTGACTGCAAATAAATCATTCAAACTCTCTTCATAGGAAAAGCTTTTTTCTTTTTTCTTCTCTTCTCTTCTCTTCTCTTCTCTTCTCTCCCTCTCTCTCTCTCTCTCTCTCTCTCTCTCTCTCTCTCTCTCTCTCTCTCTCTCTCTCCAAAGTCTCTTTACATACTCCAGGCCAGCCTCAAACTAATGGTTCCTGCTGTCTGAATTTCCCAATTGCTGGGCTTACAGGGATATGTCACCATACCCAGTTTACCAGTTTAGAAAAACTCTTTTAGGTGTTTTCTATATGTAATCCTCTTCATGTCTTTATCTATCTTTCTCTCTTCAGTTCACTGTCAGTTAAAAATCTACTCCATTAAACAATTGAAAACATTCCTGTGTTCCTGCAATTCAAGGACCAGGTTTGAGCCAACTAAGAAAGTTACCAACTTCTACTTTATTTCCAGACAGATGCCATGCCATCCAAACTTTCCAGTTTGAAGAGTGGAGCAGAGAGAGTAGTGGATTTGTCCCTACTGTAAAAGGACAGCTTCTCCACTTTGCACTTCTCCATTCTTCATCTTTCCATCCCCTCCTCATCCATCCCCCAACTTCCACAGAACTGTACTTGTGCTGTTAGAAGGTCCTTCCTACTTTATTGATATCCTCATTGTGCTGTGGCTTTTCTATGCATCTCCTTTCGGTAATGGAGAACTTAAGGTTTTCAGTCTGATAGAGTTACAGCTTTAGACTTAGCCATACCACATAATTTTGATAGGCTTTTATTAAAACAGGAGACTACTATCTTAAAACATGGTATCTTGTTAATTTTATCACATCCTAGATTATGTATCAAGTCACACATTTCCCACTACAGAGATTATCTCTCACTGAGATCTCCACTGATAAAGTAGTGCCAAGTCCAGAGGGAACTATTATTGCCTTCCTTGACTCTCTGATGGCACTTGAAAAGATTGATTATCATCTTTATATGGTTATTATTTATCTCCTTTTAGTCCACTCCTTTTGGGATCCTTTTCCAGATCTTCCTCTTTAGTTTGACTGTTAAACATTAAAACGGCACACAGTTCCGAGCTGAGCCACACTTTCTAAAAAGAAAGCCACACTTTCCTAGGCGATGTCATTCAACATGTAAGCTTTCATTTTTTTTTAAATCTCCTCATTGATCCCTCTTAAACATTTTAACATCAGCCCTGATAATTCTGAGTACAGATCCACATTGAGACATCTAAACTTCCTTATATCCAAAATGTAACATCATCTCCCACTGTTTCAAAATATTCACCATTGCTCTTTGCTTTTGTGTTTAGCACTGTCAATTGTGAAATCAGAAATCTCAACAGTGCTATTTTATAAATGTATATGATTTATATGATAACAAAAGATATCTCTTAATGGAGATAACTCAGAAAATGTATGAAAGTCAAATTTAGTGCATAAATTGCCAAGGAAACAATCTGATACAGTAACTATTCTAAAATATTAGCCATTATTGTAACTATTGTCCTTAACCCATCATTCTCTTTCACTGATTTCCATCATCCTACCCAATTACCAAACCCTTTTGCTATATTTCCTATAAAGGCATCTAGTCTATTTAACGTCCTCCAAGCTTCCAGTGCTAACCTATTATAAACTATTATATAAAATAGTCTTTTAATTGTTCTGAATTCCATTATTCCCATTCCTCAGATTTTTCTAGGCTTTGCCTTTGAGAACACCTCTTCATGAAGCCAATCTTACCATACCTCTCTCCAACAATAAAACTATTGAAAACTTCATTATTAATATGGTATACATGACTTTTTGTCACATGCATATAGATTTCATTCATCTCTTTCTTCTATGATGTCTCTTAGTTACTTTTATCATTGTTGAGGCAAAATCCTTGACACCCAAAATTAAGGGAGGAAAAGTTTCTTTAGCTCACAGTTTGCAGAGGTTGCAGTCCATAATTGGCTGGTTCCTATCTGGCATTGCAGAGAAACAGTTCGTAGTGGGCGGAAGGTAGCAAAAACAAGAGACAACTATTGGTATTTCTATCCCTTAATTATTATCCAGGCTACTTAGGATAAGTGGCACTCACACCCTTAACCCTAGTCCCCTCAATCTTAGCATTGCATCATGAAAAAACTCCAGTGTCACACACTCTAGATCCAGCCACTTCTCAAAAGGTCCCACCTATAACCCAATGAGGCTTTGAGGGGACATTTAAACAAAAATCACGACAGCCTTTATGCATTGCTACAGTTGCCACTGTTAGCTTCTTGAATTCAACAAAATCCTTTCTGCTTCCAGAATTTACATGTTATTTTCTCTTTATCTAGAACACAATTTCTCACCACTCCTTATCCCTACTTTTTGCCTAACTACCTTCTAATTATTTTTTGTTCTAGCTAAAAGTTTATATTCTCCAGAAAGCTTTTCCTGATATCTTTTAATCAGCAATTTTCAAACAATTTGTCAGGAAACATCATGTGTCATGAAATCTGTTCAACTTTTTAAAAATCACAGTGGCATGTTATGGCCTGGCATGAAATGAAATGCAATGGAATGAGGCAGAGTAGAATAGAACATGCAGCAACAGAGTTAAGATTTAGTGCTCTTTCATAAATTGTGTGTCTGTTTGCATGTGTGCTGCTGATAAAAGAAAGTACAATTTTCCTACTGTTAGTCATATTCAAATTTGAAAACATGAGTTTGAAAATCTCCCTGAAGTGATGTTCACTATTTGTGTATTTCCATAACACCAGCATTGTTTTTTATTATGAAAACTATCATATTTTTATGAATATCAACCTCAGAAATATTCATCTTTCATAAGATTAGGAAATAAAGTAAGCTAAGGCTTAATTGTCTTTAAATAATGTGTCAAAACATAGCTCATTAAATAATGGTTAATTTTCTTAATTTGAGCCCACATAATCAAGGGCTCCTTTGTTCATCACCCACCGTGGAACCACAAGGAGTGCAGTGCTGGATCTTTTGTTAGAGCTGCTGCTACCTCTGCCAATTTTGAGTTCAGCGGGGCAGGTGTGTCTGAGTTCTAATTCCTTCTCTACTGGCTGTCAGTTTAAAAATTTTTTGCAAGTTACATAAATCCTTTAAGTTTCTTTTTTTAACCTTGCCAAATCTAAAGATGACATTTCCTACTTTTCTGGATTATGTATTTTAAATGTGATAACGTCCACTTAATATAATGTCTACAAAGCAGTAGTCATTCAATAAAAATTGATCTCTTCATTTTTTCTATTCATTTTCTTGCTTCATCATATGTACATGTAGTTCTTTTTCCAAATACAGTATGCATAATAAAATGCTTGGTTTGGTCTCTTCACAATGATTTTTCCAGTATATAATACCTGAATACATTTCATACTAGTATGCTTATAATCAAATCAATTTAAAAATCAGTATAAGCTGAATTAATGAAATCATGATTTTTTTTCTTAATTTATATCTTCTGTTCTAGTTAGAGCTGAGCATGCTACCTCTTTAAACTAATCTCTGTCAGGAATGCAAGGATGTATACTCAAATATTCCAAGTTAGATTTGGAAATCTGGAATCTCTTCTATATAAATGGAACTGTTTTTTATCCAATATAGTTCCTTTCAGATTCTTGCAGATTATTTGCAATCAGATTGAAAATAAAGTATGAGTCAAAAGGAAGATGACATTATGATTTGACCAAAATGTGTCTTAGGAAATAACTGAAATGATTACCATGATTCAGTACACCTAAAAAATGTACTATGTTACTGTACCTTGATTCAAGACTAAAGAGTCTATCATCACCAACTTTTTTTTATCATTTTGTCTTTTTTAAGACAGAGTCTCACTCTGCAGTTCAGGCTGGCCTTAAACTTGCTTTGTAGCCCAGGCTGGTCTCAAACTCGCAATGATCCTCCTGCCTCAGCCTCCTGAGTGCTGGCATTACAGGTGTGCACCACCATGCCCAGCTCCATCACCGATTTTTTATGTAGCAGATTTTGCATTTTCCACTTAAGAAATGAGACAAGGATAATAAAGTAACTAAAGGTTAAACAACTCAAGAAAATTTATAAAACAAGAAGCATTTCCAATGCTAGAAAAAGTCTTATTATTAAGTAAAATGAAAGGGATAAGATTTGTACATGTACCTTCATTCTCTGTATATGTGGTTTCATTAATTTCATCTGTCCCTCAAGGTGAGCTATCTCTACAAGTAATAAAAAAAAAACTGAACTAACCAATATCCAAAATAGTCCTGGAGGTTCAAATTAAAGAACTAAGTGTCTACACTGATTTTTTTATGTTGTTTTTCTTGCCTTCAAATAAAGTTCTTTTTTCTAGGCATGTCTTTTACCAGAATCTCTGTTTCTGCATATGAAAGAGAAAAAGAAAATTGAGCATGATAGTTTGAAAAGACATAACTTTGAAAATAGCATCACTTTTGAGCAAGCTAGCCTGAATTTGGAACAGCCCTGATTTTCTAAATGTGGGCATTTTATAACATGTAAAACATTACTTAAATCTGGTAACAATATGTCTTTGAGTGTATTAAACAGTTTTTTGTTGAACAGTGTCAAATTTTTGTATATAGAATACACAAGAAGTATAATCACAATTTCTCTTTATGTTAAATGTATTTATAAATAACACTTCAAAATTTACACTATTTTATTCTACAGCTTTTGTAATATTTTATGAACAAGTCCTGTGGGGTCTAGCACCCTCGCTTAACTCATGAATAAGAAGAAATATTATTTGGATGACTTTCCTCACAGACAAAAGAAATACCAATCTCAATATTTTAGGTATATACTAACTAAGCAGATTTTTCTTCTGTAAAGTCAATATGAAACTCAATAATATAAAAACAGAAAGATTTTTTAATTAGAAAAAGTGCAGTATTTTTCTGGTATTATTATTTAGTTTTTTCTTCAGTCATTATTGTAGAGCAGTATCTGATTGATTTTCTATATATTTTATGTCAACTTAGTTTTCATATGTCATATTCTCCAATAGAAATCACAAAGACACATCAGAATCATAATTCCAGACAGGAATTAGAGAAAATTTCCTTTGATACAAATGTTGAGTTTGAATATACATATTCTGTTTTTGATGCAACTGTAAAAACTGAGTAATCACTGAAAAAGCCCTTAATTTGTGAAATATCCCCCCTCATTACAAAAAACTTATTGGTTTTGATGTTTTTAATTAAATGCTCTCTATGAGAAACTAAACTAATGGAAAGTAAATTCCGTTAATGACTTTTGGTGCTCATCTTTATTTGGGAATAAAAATTACATCTCAGAAATTTTTACTTTTAAAAAATATGATTTGTTTGAAAACTAATATCCAAGCAATATTTTCTCCTTTTTGCCAATTAATCTTTTATTTTTTGTTACACACATCAGTGTTTTACAGAAAAAAGAACTCCTTAATGTTAAAATGTAATTCTGTTTGATTTTTTAATGCTGAAACCTAAATATTTATACAGTTATAACCAGTAAACATAATTTATATTCTCATTAACATTTTGATATTCTAAGTATTTCTGCATACAGTTTTACTCATAACAACATTATACCTAGGAAAATATTTAAAGAAAATCTACTGTGCAAGTTTTGTTTTTTAAAATTCATCAGCTAAGAATTGGACAAGCAATATTTTCTTAATCCACCTATGAAATAACTTTGCTTATCTAGCCTTGAGTGTATCTGCTTTGTACCATCTTTAAACAAGACAAAAAGTTTCACCTATTTCCTCTATGTCAATCACTAAAAATTATTTAAATTGGGAAATGTAATAGCATGATTTGAGCTTATAACTATGGGATGGACATTATCCAAGGAACTTTATATTAATTACACCAATACTATAGTGTAACATGTGACAAAAATAAGTTTTAATCTGACCATCCATGGTGATCTTATTTTTAAATCATTTTGAGGAAATAATTGCAGCCTAGATTTCTGAAATAAAGCTTCAGCATATTTGCTCTCATTGATGATGTGTTTTTGTGTTGTCCCAGATCATATTCAGTAGTACTTAAATCTGTATAATTTAAATTAACTATATTTCATTAATTTTAATTTGTGGCTTCTTTTCAATCACAATGAATTTAGAAAATTAATTAATTTGAGAAGATAGCAAAACAAGATTATGTGAAAGCCTATTTCTAAGACCACATAAGAAATAAAATGTCATCTGTCATTTTAATTTACTGTACCCTCATCACTTAACTATCAAATGATGTCATTCTGACATTTAGAAGAAAGATGATATGCATAATAAATGTCAAGACTTTTTTCTCCAAATACAGCTTACTTTTCAAAAGCATAATGACAAAAGTGAAGCTATCATGAAACTTGCTCTCTTCTCACACAATAAGCTTTGCCTAGAAACACATCAGCCAAACATGATATCTGTTGCCTAGCAACCATCTGACAACTGTACACTTTAGATGACCTGGATATATATCTGACTGTTAACACTTATTCAACTGACTTAATTAAATATTTAGAAATGCTTAGAGATTTTACACAAAAGAATATTGAAGTGAAATTTAATTTTAACCTTGAATAAGTAAGAGGTCAATTTCCTTATTAAAGGAATTGAGGAATCAGACAAAAGCACAGTAAGACATTTTTAAAATAGTGATAAATTATTAAAAAGGAACAATGGCCTGAATCTTTTTCATATAGTAGACTTAATAAAAAGAAGAAGCACAATGAGTAATTCAGGTAATTGCAACTTCAGCCTCTAATATGCATGCATGAATAGTTTCTCAAATTTTCAATGTCACAAAAAATTCTGAAAAATAAGATTGTTGATATTAGCTCAGTTTTGTCAGTGACAGATTGCTCCAATGCTTAAAACAAAAATCATAAAACTAAACAAGAAGATGTTTAGACAAGTACTCAGGCAAATATTTTAAACTCTAATGTAAATATGGAGCAATAAAACTAAGGATTACATCTGTTGAAAATAGTTACACTTCCAGAAAATATACTTACTGAGTATATTACACAGGCATCCACAAATGAAGGCTAAAAACATAAAGAAGAGAGAAAATGAACGTCTCTACAAAATGACTTTATTTTTTAAATTTTTATTTTATTTAAAAAAAGGGTAAAACTAAATATAACAAAACAGAACAAAGCAAATTGGAAGAAAACAATTTAAGTGACACAGATTTCAAAACAATACAACAGGAGATCTACAATGGCTACCATAATGTCTCTTGTTTTCTTCTAAATGGTTGTCTATATTTTCACACACAACAAATTCATACAAAACAGTAGTATAAAACTATCAGAACAGGGTAATGAAGGCATTACAGGCCTTCAAAATCAGACAATATGAAAATCAAGAATGGCTTCCATAATGTCTCTTGTTCTCCTCAAAAATAGCTGTCCATACCTTCATGTATATTTAAATTAAACAATACGAAACAGACTAAAACCATTCTGAACAAAGAATAGAAGCATTATTGGACTTCACAGCATGACGATATGAAATCAGCAGTGGATACCATAATGTCTCTTTTTCTTCAAAATAGCTGTTCATTTCATCACACATAATATATTCAATTCTCATAAACTGTTTAGGAGAAGTTTTAGGCATGTACAAGCCTCTACATGTATACCTATCCTTTCTGCATCAGAGGGAAAAACAAAATAAAATAGATTACTAGAAAAATAAGAAACAAAAAAGACAAATAACAATAGCAAAAAACCCAAAACAATAATGATACAGGCCTTCAAAACATGGTGGGAGGAACAGAACTAAGGTTGATATTTTACATAGGGATCTTCAAGAGTTCCCCCAGTCACCTGACACAAACATGCAAAATTGTTCCAATCCTATGAATACTAATTGCTTTGTTTTACAAACTTATAGAATTTATAGCACAATCATCTTAGCTATCCTAAATGTGTTTATACAAATTTAGATATTTTTTCATTTCCCTTCCTTTTTCTTTTTCCTGCTTCTCCCCTTTGAGAAGATTCTTACCCTTTCATTGTATTTATTGAGGATTTTGTATGTTATGTACTCTTACCATTTCTTACACCAGGGAGACAGTATGGTATTTACTCATGTGAGTCTGATTTATTTCACTTGACTATGGTCTGGAGTTGCATCCACTTACTTATAAATATCTCAATGTGATCATTACTTATGGCTGAGTAGTACTCTATGTATAAAAGTACCACATATTTTTTATCCATTCCTCAGTTGATGGACATTTAGGTTGTTTTCAAGATCCGGCTATTACAAATTGTGCTGCTATAAACATGGGTGCACATATATCACTGTGGTATGATGTTTTCAGTTCTTCTGAGAATATGCCTAGAATTGGAATAGTTGGGTCAAATGGGACTTTAATCCCGGCTTTTTAAGAATCTCCAGACTGATTTCCACAGTGGTTGCATCAGTCTACACTCCCACCAACAGTTCAGAAGAGTTCCTTTTTCCCCACAGCCTCTCCAGCATTTGTTGTTGGTAGTTTTTTTTTTTTTTTTCCTGGCCATTCTTTCTGGAATGAGATGGAACCTCAGTGTGGCTTTAATTTGCATTTCTCTAATGACCAATAATGCTGAACATTTTTTCATGTATTTATTTGCCATTTGTATTTCTTTATCTGAGAACTGTATATTCATCTCAGATGCCCATTTTTGGATTGGGTCTTGGAATTTCAGGATCTCATATTTTTTAATTCTTTATATGTTCTAGAAAGAAGTCCTTTGTTTGAGGGTCAGTTGACTAAGATTTTTTCAAAATTAATGGGTTTCCTTTTTACTCTATGGAGATTTTTTTTGACATGCAAACATTTTTGCATGAGATGCAAAAATCTCATGCAAGATGAGATCCCAGTTATTGATTCTAGGAAGTATTTCCTATGTAGTTTGATTTTCATTACTGAATTCTCTGCCTACCCCCTATGTCTTCAAGATTTCTACCTATTTTGTCTTCCAACAGACTTAGTGCTTCTGTTTTAATATTTAGATCTTTGATCCATTTGGATATTAGCTTAGTAAATGGTGATAGGCATGGGTCTAATTTTAGCTTTTGACATATGGAGAGCCAATTTTCCAGCAACATTTATTAAAGAGACTATCTTTCTTCCAGTGAGTGTGTTTGGCCCCTTTATCAAAAATAAGGTGGCTAAGTGCATTTGTAGTTGTAGGTGTGTTTTCTAATCTATTCCATTGATCTTCAGGTCTGTTTTTATCCCAATACCATGCTGATTGTATTGCAGCAGCTTTGTAATATAACTTCAAGTCAGAAATTGTGATGCCTCCTGCCTTGCCTTTGTTGCTCAGAATTGCCTTTGCTATTCTAAGTCTTTTCTGGTTCCAAGTGAATTTTAGGAATGATTTTTATAGGTCTGTGAGGTATACTAGTGGTATTTTGATGGGGATTGCATTAAATCTGTATAATAATTTTGGGAGAATGGCCATTTTCACAATATTTATACTTCTTATCCATGAACAGGGAATGTCTTTCCATTTTCTGAGATCTTCTTCAATTTCTTTTTTCAGGGTATTTTAATTTTCCCTGAATAGATCTTTCACGTCTTTTGTTAGATTGATTCCTAAGTATTTCATTTTTTTGGATGCTATTGTGAAGGGTGTGGCTTCTCATTTCTCTCTTGGGGATGTTGTTGTTTGTGTATAGAAATGCTATTGATTTTTGAGTATTGACTTTGTATCCAGCTACATTACTGAATTTAGTTATTATACCTAGAAGTCTTTCAAAGGACTTTTGGGGGTCTTCTATGCAAGAGTATCATGTCATCTGCAAATAATGATAGTTTAACTTCTTCTTTTCCTATTCTTACTCCCTTTGTTTCTCTCTCTTGTCTATTTGCTCTGGCTAGTATTTCCAGCATTGTATTGAATAGCAGTGGTGATAATAGACATCCTTGTCTTGCTCCTGATTTTAAGGTAAAGGCTTTCACTTTTTGGTCATTTAATATGATGCTGGCTGTTGGTTTGGCATAGATGGCTTTTATCATATTGAAATAAAAACCATCTGTTCCTATTTTCTGTAAGATTCTTACCATGAATGATTGTTGGACCTTATCAAAAGCTTTTTCTGCATCTATAGAGATGATCATGTGGTTCTTGCTTTTGGCTCTATTGATATGGTGGATTACATTTATTGTTTTGCATATGTTGAACCTTCCTTACATTCCTGGGATAAATCTCATTTGATCATGCTGTATAATCTTCTTGATGATTTGCTGCATTCTGTTTGCCAATATTTTATCGAGAATTTTGCATCTATGTTCATTAGGGAGATGCACCTGTAGTTCTCTTTTTTATTTGGGTCTTTCTCTGGTTTTCATACTAGAGTAATATTTGCTTCCAGGAATGAGTTAAGAAGAATTACTTGCCTTTGAATTTCATTGATGAGTTTGAGGAGTGGCGGCATTAAGTCTTCTTTAAACTTCTTGTAAAATTCTGCAGTGAACCCATCGGGACCTGGGGTTTTCTTTGTTGGTAAGGTTTTAATTACATTTTCAGTTTCATTAATTGAAATTGGGCTATTCAGCAGTTTTACATCTTCTTGATCCAGCTTTAGTAATTCATATGTTTCTAGGAATACATCCATTTCTTCTGTGTTATCAAGCCTATGAGAGTAGAGGTTTTTGAAATAGGTATTGATGATCTTCTCTTTTTCCACAAGATCTGTAGTGATTTCACACTTTTGATTCCTTATTGCATGAATTTGAGGTTTTTCATTCCTTTTTAAATAAGGTTGCCTAGGGGTTATCAGTTTTATTTATTCTGTCAAAGAACCAAGTCTTTGAATCATTGATTCTTTGTGTTGTTTTCTTAGTCTTTATTGCATTGATTTCTGCTCTGATATTTATAATTTCCTCCCTTCTTTTGGCTTTGAGCTTGACTTGCTTTTCTTTTTCTAGATGTTTTGGCTTTGGGCTTGGCTTGCTCTTCTTTTTCTAGATGTTTGAGGTGTAACATCAGGTTGTTTATTTGTGTTCATTCTGTTTTCCTGATGTGGGAATTCACCACAATAAACTTTCCTCTGAGGACTGCTTTCATTGCATCCCACAGGTTCTGGTAAGTTGTGTTTGTATTTTCAGTTGCTTGTAGATATTGTTTAATTTCTTCTTTAATTTCCTCTGTGACCCACTTATTGCTCACAGGTGTTATTCAATTTCCATGTGTCTGTGGGGTTTTTGCAATTCTGTCATTAATTTCTAGTTTCATGGAGCTATGATCCAATAACATGCATGGGATAATTTCAATTCTTTTGCATTTACTTAAGCATATTCTGTGGCCTAGTATATGGTCTATTTTAGAGAATGTACCATGTGCTGCTGAGAAGAATGTATATTCTGATGTTGTTGGGTGGAACACTCTGTATATGTCCACCAAGTCCATTTGTTCATAGGTGTGATTGAGTTCTGATATTTCTGTGCTGATTTTCTGTCTAGTTGATCTGTCTCCTTGTTTCAATGCAGTGTTAAGGTCTCCAGTTATAATTGTGTTATTGCTTATTTGATTTTTCATTTCTATTAATGTTTGTTTTGTATACCTGGGTGCCTCCAAATTTGGCGCATACATATTTAAGATTGTTATCTCTTCCTCTTTAAGTTTTCCCCTAAGTAGTATACAGTGACCTTCTTTATCTATTTGGATCATTCTTTTTTTGAAGTTCACATTGTCTGCAAACAGAATGGCTACCCCTGTTTTTTTTGGGGGGGGTTCTGTTGCATGGAGTATTATTTTCCATCTTTTGACTTTCAGTCTATAAGTTTCCTTTGTGTTAGATGTGTTTCTTGTATACAGCATATGGTTGGATGCTATTTCTTCATCCATTCTGCCAATCCATTTCTTTTAATTGGTGAATAGAGACCATTTACATTAATGGTTATAACTTAAATATATTGGTTTATTTTTGATATGTTGTCTTTCAGCTGTTGATTCTTAACCTTTATACTATGCTTGTTTGCCTTTTTTGGTGGTTTTTTTCCTGTGTATATCTATAATGTCTTTTAGTATTTTTGCAGGGTTGGTTTGGTGGTCATGAAGCTTTTTAGCTGTTCTTTGTCACAGAACAATTTTTTTCCATTGATTTTGAAGGATAGTTTTGCAGGATAGTACATCAGTCTGAGTTGGAAGTCATTTTCCTTTAGGATCTGAAATACTTCACTCCATGCTCTTCTTGACTTTATTGTTTGTGTTGAGAAGTCTGCTGTGATTCTCATAGGCTTTCCATTATAGGTAATCTGCCTCCTCTCTCTAAAAGCTTTTAATATTCTGTCCTTATGTTGGATATTTGGGATGTTGATTATTATATATTTGAATGTACTTTTATTTTGGTTACAGCTATTTGGGGTTCTATATGCTTCACTGATCTATATGTCAGTTTCCATTCTCATGTTTGGGAAATTTTCAGCTATTACTTCTGTAAATAACCTCTTGATATCATTGTGTTGTCACCTTTTTGTTTATCCCTATTAATCTTATGTTGTTTTTCTTTGTATCATCTTGCAGTTGTTGTATTGTTATTTCTTGATTCCTTGTTATTTTAAAAAGATTTTTCCTTTCCTGTTCACTAGCTGCAATCTTGTCTTCAAGGTCTGAAAGTCTATCTTCACTTTCATTCAGGCAGTTTTACCAACTTTCAACGGAATTTTTGATTTCTTGTATGTCTCTTTGAATCTGTTTCAGGCATTCTGTTTGTTTCTTATAATGTTTGTTCAAGGTTTCTATATTTTTGCATTGCTCCTCTAATTTTTTAACTATGTCCTTTAGATGTGTTCAGCATTTCTTTCATTACATGTATCATTTCTTCTTTTACCTGGGAGATTATTTCTGATCTGAGTTCTTTTATAGCTTCCCAGAGTTGTTTCTTTATTTCACTTGCTCTCATTTCAGGAGTTTCAGGTGTATGGCCTACATTTTCTTCTATGTCCATCTATCCTAGGCTTGTTTGGTTGGGCTGGAGGTTTGAGACTGCATTTTGCTCTTTCATTTTGTCGTTGTCCTATATTCCCTTAGGGAAGCTGAATGCAAGGTCTCAGTTGTTTTGGGGGTGGAGAATATTTATTCCTATCACAGGGAGCTTCCCCAATTGAGTGGAAGCCCTTAGACAGACCTTACCAGATGGCTCCAGCCACTTGAGATTCCTGGGCGGGGCCTTACCGGTCTAGGAGCAAAGTTCCAAAGCTTCCTGGTGGGCTGGCCAGTGCTGCATGCGCTTTCCAGCACGCTAGGCAGAAGGCTGGCAGCTTCAGTCAGCTCAGGAGTCACTGGGCAGGGCCCAGATAGATGCAGGGGACCTCCATGTGCCTCCTCTGGTGATGTGCAAGGTGGGGCAGGGTCTTATCAGTCTCCCTGCAAAGCACCAAAGCTTCAGTGGGCTGGATACCACTGCACGCACTTTCCGGCACACCAGGCAGAATGCAGGCAGCTTGGCAATCACTGGGCAAGCCCGGATAGGCCCAGAGAGACCTCCCGGTGTGTCCTCCAGTCAAAACAGTGACTTCCAAATAAATAAAGCTTTCCATTTCTTGAGAATAAAAAATAATCAAATGCTTTTCTGGACTCTATGAAATTTTTTCCTTAAAATGTTCATTTCCTTTTGTGAAAACCAAGTGAAAACCAAATACTGATCATACATAGAAAATAATACCTTATCCTAATGATTAAACAGCTAGATTTTAGGGATAGTGATACAGCTCAGCAGCACAGCATCTACCTGGCAAACACAAGGTCTTGAGTTCAATTCCCAGCACTAAAAAAATAAAACAACAACAAAAAAAAATTAGATTTCATATGGCTTGAAGTAAAAACAAGTATGAATATATTTCTACATGTCTGTTTATGTGTACAGTAATTAAGAACAAGTAACTAAAAGCAAAACCACCTGGGTACTCATATATTTAAATTTTTAATTTACTAAGTTTTTTCATTAAGAATATATTTCCAATATAATGTAATAAATTTATGATGAATACCAATTTATCAAAGCCTAAGTGAAAAAATAAGGCTGACTTATAAATAGGCTAAAGACTTAAAATACTAAAAGATAGAGCCTGCTAATAGCAGTGCAAACTTTGATTCTCCAGAGATAAAAAAAAAATAATTGATTATAAATAATTCTTTGAATATATTGAGCATCAATTTAAAAATAAAATCAGTATTTAGCATTCATTTTATTTAAAAAGTTTTAAATGTAATTCAATCAATGGTTTTTTAAGTCAATTAAATGATAAATGAAACTAATAATTTTACTACAGTTCTTTTGGAAAAAGACAAATTGCAGAACTTGGAAGGCAGCAAGGGAAAAATTAAGATAGCCATAACTGTAAGCATTTTGTATTAAATGGAAAAAGAAATCATGGTAACTAAGATAAAATCAGAGTCAAGTCAGAATGTTTATTTTTTTTTTTATTATAAGGGAAAAAGAATATTCTCCAAGGTGGAAAGCAAAATAAAAGCAGAATCACAATGAAGAAAAAAGCACATTTGAAAGAAAAAGAGAACAGAGAATCTGAGAAGAGGAAGGCAAGTTTCCACAACACAGATGTAAGGGCATCTTCTGCTATTAGAACTGAGTGAGGGAGATCATAAACACTCAATTTATATGCTGTGGTGAATACTAGGCAGAGACAGGTGTAGACATGTAAAACTAGTTGCCTTTTTGTTTTTTCTCTTTCACTGCATGTAGCCACGTAGATCTTTTCTTCTCTTCTTTTCAAAGATGAAAAAGACAAACGAATTTCCCATCCAGCGAAGTTCAAAGTCTATCCAGGGGAGACCTCCTTGATGGCAGCTATGACTGGGTCCCAGCTCTCTGCTGGGCCAGAATGGCCACCTGTGAGAGACAGCTGACATTGCAGAGAAACAGCCACAAGCAGCTGGAGCAAGCATTTTCACACACGGGTGGCAAAATGTCCTTTTATTGTCCCAGTCACATGCCTTTAAGTACCACATCCTCTGTATAGGACAAGCATAAAGAGCATAGGACAGAAGAATGCTCACCCTGTAGGATAAAAAGGGGAAAGAAATTAACTTTTTGTTCACATAGTCATTGTTCCAAGTGTTCCAGAAATTGTACACAGTTATTACCATTGGAGTTTGGTATCAGATACACTCAGAAAACAGCTCAGGCTTTGCAACCTCAAAACCATGTTAGTTTGAGCCAGTTAACAAAGCGTCATGAGATTAACTTTTTCTTCAGGAGAGCAATGCCTTATTAAATGGAATAAAATTATGTATGCGAAGTGCTTAGCATACCACCTCCCAAACAGAAGTTGGTGAAAAATAAAAGACTGTAAATGTGCTTGCAAAATAGAATAAGTGTTTTTCACTTTTAAACATATGCACATTTAAATTAGTGCTATGAAAATAAGAAAGATAATAGACTTTAAATTTTTGTATCCACTCCATATTACATTTGAGTATGCTAACATCTATAGTCTAAAAAAAGTTCTGTGAAGTAAACACAATTACCCTCATAGTCAATAACTTCTGTAACTTAATCAAATTTCATTCATCTAGCAATTTTTATAATCCTATATAATTTTCTAGTTGGTCAGGATATAGAAGTCAATAACTAAGACAGAGCAAATGCAATGATCACTAGTCTCTTCATATGGGCCACTTTTTATTCCAAAGATTCCCTTCCTTTTATATGCTACTTTCTAATTTGAAACAGCTACACTGAATGCCCTTTTCCCTCGTGGTGAGCAACAAAGAGAATTCTAACAAGGTAGCCACGGTTTTAATCAGCATAATATATCTAAACCAGAAATTGAGCGGGTTTCATATATAAATCTCAGAGGAAAGTTAATGAAACCAGAATGTTGATATTGTTACACATACATTCAGCCATAATTGGCCAGAAGCAAATGTTGGCTTTATATAAGCAATCAAGCTAAAATAATTATATTGCTTTAATGTTAGTAAAGATTCAAGTTAAAGGTTAATGGAACAGCTCATGCATTCAACGAACATTTATTGAACACCTCCTAAGTGCCAAAGTAGAACTCCTATATTAGGAATTACAGAGGTAAGAATGAGCAAGGCAAATGCAAGACTAATGTGTAGATTTTTGTGTGGATATAAGTAACAATAGGTAAGTTCCGGGATGGGGGTCAACACATCATGTGGGTACAGATAAAATCACAGTGCCATCTCTCCAGGACCTGGGAATCATGGAAATATTTCTGGAGAAAGATGAGAGTCCCGAAAGTAAGAGGCTGCAATAGTTAGTTGTGTATATTAAATCAATTACACTTTATATTCCCTAGATGTTGATCTCAATGTTGGATGTAGATGTTTCCATAAATGTATTTTTGGATGACATGAATTTGAATTTGATTTGAATTTATAGACTAACTAAAGCAAATTGACTTCACCAATGTGATCTTACACTACTAATAAAATAAAAAGGTAGGATAAGGAAGAATACACTATCTGTCAATTTTCTTGCTGGGATATTAGTTTCCTACTGACTTTTTTTAAAAACTGGAGTTGAACTCACAACCTCGCACTTGCTGGAACACTGTGCTGCTGAGCTATATGCCCAGCCCTCCTACTGACTATTGACCTGAACTTGGTCTAGATGTTGCTCCATAGTCTGTTCT
Organism: Dolichotis patagonum; assembly: GCA_004027295.1. Taxonomy (NCBI): domain Eukaryota; kingdom Metazoa; phylum Chordata; class Mammalia; order Rodentia; family Caviidae; genus Dolichotis; species Dolichotis patagonum. The sequence continues at coordinate 18,446 of PVJX010006825.1, forward strand.
ACCTGAGACATGCTAATTTGAACTGAAACTGCACCATCAGCTCCTTGGCTTTCAAGCTTTCCTGCTGAGGATCTTGGGACTTCCCAGTCTTCACAATAACATAAACCAAAACTTTGTAATAAATCTGCTTCATGCATATGTATCCCATTGGTCCTGTTTCTCTAGAGAGCGCTAACAAAAATGGAAACATTTTAAGTAAGAAAATAGTAGGGCAAAAATCTCTGAAGTAATTCTATGAGTAACCCATTCCAGGTACTAGAAAATATTCAGTGGAGCTGTTGCAGATAATGCTGAAAGAAAAAGAAAACAGGCAACTGGAGCAAGATAATGAAGATAATTATAACCCCTGGTTCTTAGTTCAATTTCTATGCCTGTAACAGTACTGAAGATGAGGTAGAAGAGAAATCTATTTCTTCCAATCTGGAGGTCATGACAAGGCGAAAGGGCCACATCTGGTTAGGTTGTTCTCAATGCTTCATAATATAATCAAAGACACATATAATCTTGAACACATCGTGATATAAATAAGTCTCGTCTGCACTTGTACCTATGCAAGAATCAAGTGAGCCAAATAAGATGATGTATCTAGGTATTACAGCCTGGATATTAAATATCCCCAAAAGGCAAACATACTAAAGGCTTGTTCATCAGAAGATGATGCTACTGTGAGATTGTGGAAAATTTAGGAGATGTGACTTAGTAAAAGAAAATTAGGTCACTGGGGTATTCTAAAGGGGACATTTGCTTTTGGACTCTGGCTTCACTCACTCTCTCTCTCTCTCCACCTTGCTTCCAAACTCTCATGAGAAAAACAGCTTTTTTTGTACCACACACTCCCTGCAATGGTGCCCTGTCTTGCTACAGGATGAAAAACACTAGAACCAATTAGAACTATGGCTCTAGAACACTAGAACCATAAAATGAAACAGTGATCTTAAAAAATCCTTTTCATCTTTAACAGTTTATCTCAAGTATTTTGTCACAACAGTGGAAAGCTAGCTAACACACTGGCTTAATTATGATAATAAGTCAGATCTGAGGACAGCAAGTAGGAAATGGAATAAAGAGGTAGAATTCAGAAGACACAGTGAAAAAAGATTACTCAGGGGATTGGTCTGACATTGGCTGGGGATTTAGCTCAGTGGCATAAGTGCCTGCCTTGCACGCACATGGTCGTGAGTTTAATACCTGGTATCAAAAAAAAAAAATTACTCACAGAAGATACAGTGACTGACCAGGTTAGAGTGAGCTACTTATGAAGAAAGAGGGATTTGGATGATTCCCAGCAAGAAAACATGCAAGTACATGAGTGACAGTGTTCTTTTGCACTAAAATTTAGACAGAGGAAAAACAGAGTTCATCTCTTTATAACTGTAGTTTAAATGTCTATAACAATGAACATTCAAGATAATGTTGATGTGAATGAAGTTCAGGAGAAAGACATGGTTTGATTGTTGAGAAATCTTTAGAAGATTGCAATTGTCTCCCTCTGAGAAAAGAGATATCCGCAAGGAAGACACACTGATTGCATTCCTATAGAATACACTGAGCGCTAACCACATGGGGAAGAGTCAGTGATTCACCTCATGCACCTATTTCCATTATTAAGATATTTCTAAGAAGGAGGAGATTTCATGATAAATTGGAATCAAATGCTAGAAATTCATTTGTGACAATAACTCATATAGAAGACAGTATTAGAGAAAACAGCCACCACAGACATAAAAGGATATAAGTAAATATTATAACTAGTACAAGTCTCAGCAGATATTTGAAAGTATTGATCTATTTTCAAAGAAAGATCAACTTGTTAAGTTTATATATACAATGAAAGTCAAATGATCACAGCTTGTTCTATTTTCTTCAAATCCATGTGCATGTAAGTAAATAGATGACTCGAGGTAATAATATTCAATGAAGTAAGTCAGATGCCCAACCTTAAATATCACATGCATTATCTCATATAAGAAACTCACACAGCAAAATACAAAATAGATAAATAGGCAGGAGGGAGATCTTTTACAAATGGATGAAGAAATAAGAGGTAGAGGGATGAGGATGGAAAAAAGTTGAAGAAAAAAATATTAGAGCTTTTGAAAATAAGAAGGGGATCCAAAATTGGAAGGAGCAAAGAAGGTAAGGAGGGTCAGGGGACAAAAAAAGATTATTATGTGCTACATGCTTGCACCAACTTCTTACAATAACTATAATCACTATGTACTACAAACACATACTAATAATAAAAATTTTATAATGATATTTGGACAATGTGTTGTATCTACCCCATCTTGAAGCATCATGCCTGTTATGTCAAGGCAAGTTCTGAGTTCTCACTTTAAAAATAGCTCATATCATTCATGAAATAAAACTGTATCTTGATGGCAATTATACATGAGATTTCATGTATCATGTTGCATTCAATTATTGTTAGATTGCTCAAACACGAGTATGCACTATTAGTATAATGGACCAGTCAAAAGGCTAGATAGTGAATCTAAAAAATATCAGTGCCGTAACAATTTATTGGAGAACTCACTCTTGCTCTTCAAAACTATCTTTCTAAAATGCTCTCCAAATACACAAATGTAACTTCATTTTTCCCTTCAAACTTTTCCTTATTATTTGACGATAAATTGTTTTATCTCCACATGACTTTTTTCTTTTTCTTAGACCTGTAGGAATTTTATGTCCTGAGAGAAACTCCACAAAAGCTAGTTTCTGCATAAGAATGCTTTCAATAAATATTTAGAAGGGAGCAATAAGTGTATTTTCTATCTAAAATATAAAGAACATCATGGTAAATAGAATAAGGAAAATTGGATTGAAATGTGAGAGTAATATTTTAATAATTACATGTATTATTGAGTAACAGTGTATAATAGACACATGGGCAAAAGCTTTATTTGATACTTAAAAGAAAAATGTAATATTAATGCAATGTGGTACAGATGAAATGATGGCCAGAAATAAAGAGAAAGGAAATAACATTTGTTGAAAACAAGCATTTTGCTGGAATCTTTGCATGTATTACTAAATTTATTCTCAACAGCAAAACTAAAATTACATGACAAATCTGCTTTGCCAACAAATCATAATAGTTTCCCCCAAATTATGCTGCTCTTTTACCCACATTCTGCAGCCTCATGCAAGCAGGAGAGATCCTGGTCCTAACAAAGCTTAAAATCAAATTGCTAAAGAAAAACGTATTTAAAAAATGGTGGAATTTAAAAAGTGAATGTGATTTTTGTTTTTAGGATATGACAACTATTTCAGAATTGATTGCTTGTTGAATGAAATAAAACAAAAAGATCACAGTGAATAATATAGCTAATAAATATCCAAATTAATAACTGATAAGGAATTTTCAATAATGAGAAATGAGGTGCTATTACTTTAAAGAAAAGACCAAATATACTCATATAACTTAGGATATTAAAAGTCATCTTTTTGGAGGAAACCAAGCTCTCGAAAGCAACTTGAATACACGTTCTTAGGTAACCATATTCTAAAGGACTCAAATGTTGATACCATTAGGAAATACTGAAAATTTCAACAAAATCTTCCATATTTTTAATGGCTTGGTTTTAGTTTGAAACATGATATATAAGGGTGCCTATTTTAGTTGCATATTAAGAGTAAATTTTTAATGAATTTAGCATAAATATATAAATTTAAGTTGGGTCTGGTCTTACACACTCTAAAAAGTGAAATACATGGCTAAAATTCCAAGATTCCTGAGAAACAGGTCAAACAGGTCACTAAGAGCCAACTTGTGCATCAGATATCAGGAAAAAATCTTGTTAATTACCATGTCATATATTATAATTTTTCATAGAAAGCAATACTATTCCAACTCTAATTAATGTCATTGAGGTTTTTTTAGAGGTTTCATAGCATAAAAGTAGAAAGAGACCACAACCTCTCACATAATGTGAATAAAGATGTTATTGTAAGCAACAGTGGTACCAAAAACAAAAAAGTCAGCATTTCACATTAAGATTAGCTATGAAGCTCTGAGATTTTAGACAGGGTATTCCACTAAGAAGATAATAGATCAAACATAGAGGCTTTAATGAGTCTCTCTTCTTTGTAAATTGTAATACTAAACTACATATCTCTCATTGTAAGCAAAATAGATTTGCACTGGGATTTAATTTCAGAGGAACAAAAACTGACAGATCAAAGTACAAGATGAGAAAATTTTCCTGATAGTGTTGTAAGCCAGAGCACAGTGTTAAAGGAGAAGCAAAACACAGGACTAATTTTAGCTAGTTGTGTCCACCAACTTGTTAGCAAACACAAAAATCATACCCGTGTGGTCCTCATACCATTAATTTTCCTTAACTTTGTAGGAGCTTAATTTAGTTATCCTTAAACTTACAAATTTAATGAATAACAAAGACTTTTAAAAGGCAAAAATATCAGTTTTGTCAAGGTTGCTATATAGATTTTTTTAAATAAAGGAGCACGAAGGATAAAATTACTTAAAATAGAAAACAGAATTTCAATAAGCATACCTATCTACACTTGAAAATACCCAGATCTGCATATAGTTTATATAATGAATTGCTATTCAGCCAGCTATCTCTTATTTTAATGCTTTTCACGTTTCTTCCCCTTCAGCTAGTTCAAATGTCTAGAGTTTTGCTGTTTTGTAGAAAAGATCTCTTGATATTGTGCCTTTGACTAAATGACATACAGAGCACACACCTACTCCTCCCAAAAAGTCAAAGAATATGACATCATAGAATCAAACACAGTTAAATATCCTTCTGATAATTTCAAAATTTTAAACTCCATGGAATTTTGTGTTCCTTAGAAAGTTTAACTTTGTGAAATACAGCATGTTCTCTTTTATTTCTTGATTATGAAAATTTTTGAACATATACAAATTTAGAAAAAATAACATAATGGATGCCCACCTGATGCATTACTTATTTAACAATATAAACAATTTACTATTCTTTTAAGTTATATGTCCTTATAAAATGTCCTTATAAAATAAAATAAGCCAAGTTATAACATAATAATGAAGACTACTATATTTTACATTATAATTTATGTTCAAACTATGTCCAATAAACCTGAATTTAATGAAAGGAAAATTAGATAGATAGATAGATAGATAGATATTAATATACATATGTGTGCATGTAAATATTTATTTATTTATTTGGCACCAGGAATGGAACTCAGAACCTTGTGCTTACCAGATAGCACAGAGATACATCCTCGACCCTGCATATACATTATATGTGCATACATATGTATATATATATATATATATGTATATATTCATCTCCTAAAGGATAAAATGCTTAGTGATTGCAAACTTCTGACTAGAAAACACATTGACAGAGTTCTAGTTCTGAGTCCACACAAATTATCATTTACACATTTTAAAATCTCCTCTTAAAATATTGATTTTGTTAAGTGATAAATCTTTAAATTGTTCAAATGTTTATATATTAAACCAAAGGTAAAAATTAAGTGATAACCAGAAATGTACTTCATACTTCATCAGAAACTAATTCTTTATTTAATGTCCATGGGCTATTAAAAGGATTTTTCAAAAATACAGTAGAAGTCACTAATGGTTTTTCCTCCTCAGTATCATGGGACTGGAAATGTCTGAGGGATCAGGGTTGACATGAAACAGAACATTGAGTGAGTTTCCCAAATGTAAGACAGTAATAGGCTTTTACTCCAGGTTAAAATAAATAACTTCAACTTGAAAATTCCACTACAGTTCAAAATAGATAAGAATTTATTTACTTCATTAAAATATTTAAATACTTAGACCTTAAAACAACACAAACATTTTCCTAACTCTGCAAATGGGAAGACTGACATAGATCTCATAGGATTAAAAAGTCCATAGGACTGCCTTCCTTTGTGCAGGCTCCAGAGCACTGGTGGCAAACCCATGGCAGATCAAACCAACAGAAACAGCCAAGAGAATAAGAAACAGTCAGGATTTTCATATTATAGACTGTGTTGGTGTAGACTTTCTCTCATGTCTTCTTACAACTTCTTTGTTTGTAAGTCACAACAGGTATAAGAATAACATGTATAATAATAGAATTGGATTTATTTTATATAAATCTAAAGTATATTAACATAAGAGCTATGTGGTCTCAGTCCAAATAATAAAGAATAAAAGAGTAAAAAAAAAATCAGCAAAGGACTTAAAAATTACACTTAATATATTTAATTCCAAAATATCTAGTACAAGATGAATAGAACAAAAGTCAAAAGATAAAAACAAAAGGTGAAATGTCACACATAAAGCTAAGTGTACAAAAAAATTCATTAAATGTGAATAGATTTAAATATCCAGTCAGCAGGCAACGATAATTAAAAAAATGAGAAAATGAATGAAAATCTATATGATCTATAGAACACAGATTTAAATTTAAAGAAATGGAATGAAAGTAAACACTGGAATATATATTTTAAAACAAAAAGCATAAAAAGCCTGGAGTGGTTATGGTAGTGTCAGATAAAATAAGTTTAAAGACAAAAATACTAGAATTTAATGGAGAAATTTTGAATTGAGAGAAGAATTAATTTACCAAGACATAGAAAAATATACATATTAAACACCTAATAACAATAGGTCAATATAATAGAAACTCATCATATCTAAAGCAACAATAAAATGGTCTAAGGGGAGAAATAGACAGTTCAAAAGTTTACAAATTAGAAAAAAATGAAAGTATCAAAGAAACCAAAGGTTTGTTGTTTGAAAGACTATAAAAATTGACCTAGAAAAAAGACTGAAAGGTCAAGTAACTAAAATAAAGAAGAAACAATCTTGTACAACAAATTAGGTAAAATGTAGGAAAAGGACAAATCTTTAAGATAATATCTACCGAAACTGACACACACAAAAAAAATAAAAAATTAGAATGTACTATAAAAAGAGGAGAGATTGAATAAGTAAGTAAAATAAAATACAGTTCTGTTAAACTCAAACCTGAAGGTCTTCAGTGATAAATCTTTCTCACCAATAAAAGAAAATTTAATTTAAGTTGTTCACAATTGTGTTTTTTAAAAAGAAGATAAAATACTTTCTAATTCATTTTATTAGGTCACTACTATCCTAATATCAAAACAAAGATGTCACACACACACACACACACACACACACACACACAAAGAAAATTAAGCACCAATATTTCTCATGAACATACACACAAATGATTTAAATAAATCATTAACAAACTGAGTGACATTTATAAAACCTAGATAGCAAAAAATCTACACAATTCCCAAGTGATATTTATTCCAGAATTCAAGACTGGTTCAATATCTGAAAATCAGTTAATACAATTGTCCATAGAAAAAAGAAACAAAAACTTCAGAGTCTCAAATAGCTAAGAGAATGTATTTCACAAAATTGTGCCTTTTCATGATAAAAAAATGTTCACTACATTAAGAAGAAATTTTTCACAACCTGAAAATAGACATTTTCCAAAAGCCACAGTGGATATCAAAATTATGATGAAAGACTTACTTGTTCCTGATGATTAGAAAGAAAACAAAGATTTTCTCTCATTCCTCCCATTTCACAGTGCAAAGTCAGCCTTTGCACTGTTGGGGTAAAATACATGCCACTTGCCACTTGAAGGGGAACAGCTTTATTTTGGCTCATATTTTCTGAGTTCAATGACTGCCTGGATCAAAGACAGAAGTATAATACAGAAAAGGCACAGAAGAATAAAACTGTTTAATTTACAGTGGCTGAAAAGTAGACAGGTGAAAAAACAAGAAAGGAAAGTGCCAGGGACCTTATATAGGCCCTAGAGTCATGTCCTATGGCCCATTTTTTCCAACAACATCCTACATCCTAGTAGCTCATTCTGCTGTGAACCTATTGTACACCCATCTCCCCAGGAGTCTCCTAATCCAGTCAAATTGACAACCAAAATTAACTCACTTATCAAACTGGATGTTCTTATCAGGGCAACTGAATTACCCCAAAAATTCAAGTCAGAAATGGAAAGAAATTCAAAATGGAAAATTCTACAATTTCACAAGAATTTATTCTAATAAATAAATCAAAGTTTACAGGGCACAAGGTAAAAATTTTAAGCTTGTGGTTATAGACATTAAAATATACAACTCCTGGCCCTGAAGCAAGGCCAGCAGATTGCTATAGGGGCTGGTTTCCAACAGGAGCCTAAAGAGAATTCTTTCTGTGGCCTGTTGGCCATTTCAGAACTTTGGAAATGGAATGGTCAATTCATCAGAAAGAAATAGCAAGTGAGTATGGCAGACTTGCAGGGGAAAAGAAAGTGCTCTAAAGGATATAACTGCATGTATGTTTAAGATAGATGACCATATTACTGTCTTTGTTAGATTGTTGAGCACAACTGCTAAGAGTCTCACTTTGAGAGAGACTGTCTCAAATGTCTACTTTGAATGTCTGCTTTGTATGCTTTGATTTTGTAACTTGAACAACTATTTCCAATGATGACAGTATGTAACTTATCACGTGGCGATTTCTTAGTGTTTTTGTTTTTGTTTTATTGTTGTTCTTGTTGTTCTTTTATATTTGGGAATTCTGTATTGTCCTTTGGAATTGTGTATTGTTGCTACCCTTTTTCTGTTTTGTTTGGTTGTTTTCTTTTTTGTTTTTTCTCTTTAAATAAACTTTTAAAAAAATACTTTGAACCTTATTGGCACTAGATTTATCAATTAGTGCAACTACAAAGTTAAGCAGCAAAATTGTCCAAGTGGTGAAGGTCTGCAGGGTATCTGTCCATTGGAGAATGGACACATCCTTAAACATGTGCTTTTTAGAAGAAATTTCTATTTTAATGATCTAGTACCTCAGCTTTAATTTTGCACAGCCAAGAATCTAGGCAATTTTTAGAAGGTATTCTTGAGGCCTATACTTCTCATTTTGAAGATGAACAAGAGAAAAGAATAAATCATTCACCAAAGTCTTGCAGTGAACTGGTTTTAGTGCTGTAGTTAAACCTTCCCAATTGTGTTTATGATCAGGCGGCGGCTACACTATGACCTATCTGTTTTGCTTTCTTTTTCATACCACACTTCACTTAATGAACTGGTTCATGAGATTTGAATTGTCATCTCGTGAGTAGCTGAGTTAAAAATATTCAAAATTTATTAATAGGAATTATAGGTAGACTTTTTCATGTCTGCCAGTATCACCATAAAAATGTGAATAATATCTTTAGATCAAATAGTACATAAAAGAAACTTTAGCAATAAAAGTTAATAGTGTATCCCTTTACTGCCGTATGGTCTGCTGCTTATTGAATTAGTCCAGTTGCTGAAGATAAAATCATAAACCTTACTAAAGAAAAATAACATAAAAACATTATTTGTTTATGATCTTTCAATACCAAGAGTGGAATGAAATCTCTGATTTGAAAACCATTTTTCAGAATTATAACAGAGTACAGAATAAAAAACAATTTACTTTTACTCAGTACGGCATGCTGAAACTCAAGAATAAAGCAAAAAACTCTCCACTATGTGCAGTTTTTCAAGGTGAAAGAAAATCCTTGTCATATCCCAGCAGTAGAAGGCAATGAAGAAGGGTGATTAATGAGTTTGGAAGTAGGATAAAATAAACCTTGAAATCTAAACAATCTTCTATGACACAGAAAGCACGAGTCAATTGTTTCTCTATATTTTAATTTTTTATTTCTAAATTACTGTGATGTTCTTTCAATCTGTGCAAATATTTGTAGGATTAAGATAGAATTAAGAAATCATTAATGAGTCATGGAAATACCTGATACCTCCTGTTGCTCATAAGCACATACAAATCTTCGAGCTTTCCTTGGTGATCCAGCAATTCCTAAATCAACAGTGTTCACACACTGTGTTGCACATTTTCCTAGGTGTGAATAAAGGTTTTAGCTGCATAAATTAAATTATATTCTTCTTGGATTATTCCATTACAGTGCATTACTTGGATTACTATGCCTATCTTTAAACCAACAATAATCAAACACAATTATACTGATGATCTCCAACCCAGCTAGTGTGATGGGGAGTGTAACACATGCAGGACTACATACCAAAGCTCTTTGGAAAGCAGGACTGTAAGAGGCACTCACTCCTTCTAATGCTATCTTGGATAGCATTCAGCTACATAGGCATAAATATTGCCAAGGAGAACTGAAAAATAAAATCCAGTTCTACTTCAGAAGGCAAAGGGAATACATATTTTGGAGATCAGCTACTTGCTTCTCCCACAATCATGTCTTCTATCTTTGATTCTTTTAACTTCCGAGGAAAAATAGTGTTTGTCTTCCCTTAAAACCTTACTAGTGTTTATGAGTTAGGCCTAAATTTAGAATAATTTATCTGGTGTAATAGATTTTTATAATATATTTTACCCATTTTTTAGGAAAGAGAACGGAGGCTCAAGTGGGCCACCTAATTCATCAAAGTCCCAAGCCTGTGGCAAGCACAAAACTAGTTTTCCTGCATCAAGACTTCATCTGTCTCAGTGAATTGTTAAGAATTCTAATGTTTATCAAACCTATTGATTGCTCTTTCCTCCTATCAATGTCTCTTGATAACCTAAGTCAAAATTCTTATAAGCATAAAAACTATATTACAATTGAGAAAATGAATAAGAATGCGATAAATGTTTCAGATACATTATAAGTGCCCAATTACATTTTATACATTATTCTGATATTTTAAAAATGAAAAATTTGAGACCAGATAGTTTCAACGGTGATTTCTTCCAAATGTTAAGGCTGAAATAACAGCAATTCATAATAATACATACTAGCTTTCAAAAATATAAAAAGAGGAAATATTTTCCATCTTATTTTTTAAAACCAGCACTATTTAAAGAATGCAAAGACGTTACAAGGGAAAAAACTACAAAACAATCTGTTCATTAACACAGACATGAAAATTATCAATAATATATAACAAATTATATATAGTGAAGCATAAAAAGTATAGTAATTTACAACCAAATGCCTTTATCATAGAATTGTAAAGGATGGTTCAGTATTTGAAAATTAATCAATGTAATTCATTAAACAGACTAAAGATGAAAAGTCACAAAATCTCTTTAAAATATAAAAAAGAATTTTTTTTTAAATTTTGCAGTCATATACAATTAAAATAAAAAACTCAGCTAACTAGGAATAGAAAGGAACTTCCATTAACTAGCAAGTAGTGCTTTTTCTCAAAAAAAAAAAAAAAACTACAGCAAATACCATACTTAGTGATGAGAAACTAGATGCTTTTTCCCTAACTGTAGAAAAGCAAGAGTATCCCATTTACTCGATTCTTATTCATCAGCACACTAATGAGCAAGGGAAAGGAAGCAATCATATAAATTGTAAAGAAAAAATAAAACTATTTCTTTTAATAAGCTATGTGATTGTCTACCTAGAAAATCCTATAGAATCTTTTTAAAAAGAAGGGCTGATAGCAGAACTACAGTATGTAGCTTTGCACAGTCACAGGTTATAGTTTCAATATATAAAATCCAATTATTTTTCTATATAACTTTCTCCCTTGGTCCTAGGACTCCTGCAGATAACAAAAACCCGCAGATGTTCAAGTTCCTTACTTAGAGTGGATGATATATTACTTGTATATAGCCATGCATATCCCCCTCATTTGTACTTTAAATCATCTCTAGGTCACTTGCAGTACCTAACACAGCGCAGAAGCTGTGTTATACTACATAATTTAAAGAGCAATGGCAAGGAAAAAGTTTGTACATTTTCAGGCAGATGTAAGTTTTTTCTGAAGATCAGCAGTTGGTTCAATCTACTGATGTGGAACTCAAGAATTTGCAGAGCTGATTGTTCTGCAATAAATAACTGGAAATTTAAATTTGAAAACAATATTATATATGATAGCACCAAAAAATTAAATACATAGTTGTATATTTAACAAAAATATATATGTAATATGTGTGCTTAAACAGATAACAAGGATGAAAGAAATCTAAGAAGACCTAAATAAAGAGAAAAAATAGGCTCATGGATTTAAAGTTTGTATTATAAAAGTGTCTATTATAATTTCAAATAGATTAATATATTCAGTGAAATCTTAATTAAAATTCTAGCAGGAGATTTTTCAATAACCTAGTTCTAAACTTTGTATGGAAACAGAAAAGAATTAGACTTAACAAAGCAATTTTGAGAACAAAGCAGAAATACGCACAGTATCTAATTCTAAGGCTTCTTACAAAGCTACACTAATCAAAATGTGATATTAGAAAACTACCACCCTGTGCAGAAGCTTTTTAGCTTAATGTAATCTCATACATCTATTTTTGCTTTTAAAATTACTTTTAACTTGATGTCATGCCCAAGAAACTACTAACGTCAAATTTTCAACTGCACAATCCATGTGATTACGTGTGCATGTACATTTACATGTATGTAAAGTACTAGTGCTTGATGACCTAAGTTTTCCGATCATCACTACCATGTGGCAATAATTTACTGCATAATAGGTCTTAAATATGGGTTGTTTTACTCAAATTTTATTCATGTATAGGAATTTTAGCCACTGAAATTTGAGAAAAAAATTTGCAATTTTCCTGACTTTTGTTTTCTCCAAGCAACCAAGAAATCCCTGGTCATTGCACTAATCTGCCTTTGCCTTTGCAAATGCCAGCCATTATCTTTCGATTTACAGCCTCTGCTATTACCTATTTATTTTTAGAATCAAAGTCTTTGTCTTTACCACTGCCCACTTACGCCTCTGGAACTTATTTTTTATAACCATTTTACTATTGTTAATTTTAATGAAATTAACTAGAGTAACTGACATTTATTTCCCCCCTTTTTGACCCATCCTTTCTAATAGCACTTAGTCAACTTTTAAAATATATTTCTCAGTCCATCCCTCTGTTTTTATTACCTCTGCCACTATCCTATTCAATTGTTTTCTTGTAATTCTTAGACTGTTAAGTCATTTTATTTTTATTTCACTTCCCTACAAGTTTTTTTCAGGTTACTACAGTCAGTTTGATCTTCCTAAAATATGGAAGCATTTTTATTCTTTGTCCTATTACAAAGGTCTACCTAGAGACACTCAGGGCAAAATCCTCAACATGTACTTATGAAATAAAAGACTACATATTACCCAGAATCTCTACCATGACACTTTGCATAAGAGAGAAATTTAATAATTAAAGTAAATATTCTGAATGATGATAAATTTTAATAGATCTTAGAACAAAAGATCTGAATATCAAAAATTATTGAAATATTCCTCATAAATAGGATAATCAGAATCAACTCCTAAAATGAATCTGAATGATACTCTGATAATGTTTCTAGATCCTTAAACCATTTAAATTTTAACTTTCTCATTTTCAATGAGTTCACAATTTGTTTAGTTTCATCTCTTTTTTCATAAAGTGACATTTTTCATAGATACAAATGTTTCTTACAACTCTTGATATTTTCTAGAGTATTTCAGGTATGTCACTAACATAGGTGTTGCTAAATACAAATATATACACCTAAGCACACACACACACACATGCACAGGTACACTTAGCATATGAAGTAATTTTCGAAGCAGAAACAAAAGTGTTATGCTCATTGCAATGCTTTATTTAAGATAGGTATTCTTTAAGATTCAAACATTGGAAGCTGCTTCAGTAGCTTTACTTGTTTTAGGGAAAATTAGAACAACTGAAATCCCTCTTTAAAATTTTGAATTCCTAGTGATCAAACCTTAGAAAGTTACTACAAAACATTCGGTCTATTAGACAAGTGGCTTTTAACAATCTCTTTTCTTCAGTTTCCATGGTCCAAGTCATGCCAGTCATAAAAGGTAATTTTATCTCTCTAACCAGCAATGCCTATTTTTGCAAAGGAGAATGAGTTCTGTACAAGGTCAAAAACAGTGTGAATTGTTCTATAAGGAAAAGTTCTTTAAAATAAAAAAGTTCATTTAAGACCATTTACTACCACAGAGGCAGAAAACTGTTTCCATTATCCACATGCGCCAGCAGTGCTGCTGTAGCTCCAAAGCACAGTTGGCGAAAGGGATGTGCGTCATTAAGCTTCAAGCAGATGCTAAGACTCAGAAGGTCCAGGATATTGCACACTGTTCCGGGATACTGCAACCCATAACGTGTAGGCAATCAAAGGTCAAATGAAGAGAGCATGAGTCTACTATTATGGAAGATTATTTGGCACACACTTGCAATTTCACTGCCTTCCCTGGTGGCCAACAGCATTAACCTGAAGTGCTATAAATTTTGTATAGAAATTGCCACAGGAAACATGATTCCTTTAAATAAAACTTGAAAGAGAATTGCCTATAACATGAATAACTAGCTACTGCATGCCAATTTGCTCCGTTTGTATGACCATTAACGCCCTATTTTGAGTGAAACGACCTAACAATTTTAGTACCAGATTTACATCATCACATCCTGATCTCTATAGTCCAAGCAGAGAAAATACCCACTTAGTAAGAAACCACAAGTTGGTTGAATCTTCTTATGCAGACAGCCAGAGGGGTAGAATACAAAAGGGAACACCATAGACTTAAAGTTGCATCTTAAATATGAGGCAAAAGAAGACATGTTTATGACTCAGTTATTCAAAAGGATGTTTTTAAAGTGTGAGAAGCAATGACAGAGATAGAGCTTCAAATATACTGAAATTCATCACATAATTGAATGTTTTTCAATTCTCTTCCCCTGTAACTTCCCCTTTTATGACTTCAGCCATGTTATTACTTTGTTTAAAAAATTTAACTCCCATTATCAATAGTACAAACTACTTTTCTCTGTTTCTAGAACTCACTAATTCCACTTTCACTCTTGTCTTCCTCTCACCATACTCTCTTAGAACATTTGCTCCAGTCATTTCAGGTTAAGAACCATCTTCCAGTGGGACCTACTTTCATTTTGGGCCTCGTAAATGCTATTCTGCATTAGTAAAAATCTTCTATTTTTATGATTACTTCTTAAATAATTCTTACCTTAATCATTTCCTCTTTCAGACTTATTATGCTTAGACCTACTTTGGTCCATAAATTTAAAATCAAAATACTCCAAAATAAAAAACTTTTTGAGTATCACTATTCCACACTGGGCCTCCTATGATTGGTTGCAGTCAAAAAGCGCATGTTCTGAAAATACTGTGTGAAGTTACCCTCATGAGGTGCATATGACATATAAACTTATGGGCAAACATGTTTTAGAATTCATGTAAATATTTCATAACATTTAAATATTTCTAAAAGATAATATTTAGGGATATTTCCAGTATTTGGAAAAATGCTTTCTTTGAAAAACAATTTCTTCAAAGCCTTAAGTAATTTATCTTTTATGTTTTCAAAAATCAAAAGAAATCCAGGTAGTGCTTTTTGTTGATTTTTTTTTTCCTCTGAAATAAGTGGCCTATGGTTAGAAATAGACCCAAGAAAACATAAAAAAATCAGATCTATGTATTTAAAAACCTTAAATTTCTTATTCTTTCTTCTTTATGAGATAATCAAAAAGCAAAATTTTAGTGTCCAGGAAGATATATTCTCTACTAGTATTTTATGAAGGAGAAAAAAGGCAGTGAAGACAAAGAGAAAAATGAGTTGTTAAGACAACAGTAACCCTGATGTATAAAGATGTCACAGGAATGGTTCCTCAAATTTATTCACTTAGCCCACTTTCCATTGAAAATCTAAGAAAAAAAGTATATATATTTATAACTTTACCACATAAGAAAAATGTTTATGCTGCATAAGTACTATACTATAGTAAGTTCATAGATTCTATGAAACACACACATTCTGTCAAATAAAAAATTATTCATGTTCTCACTTCAGCAGCACACATATTAAAAATCATTCAATGACATTTGCTAAAGCATAGTAAAGAATTTTATTCAACACCATCATGATGAGGATAGAGAACACCGCAATGAGGATTTCCAAATGGTAGAGAGATTCAGCTCAACTCCATAAACAGGATAGGCAAGTGCAAATTTGCAGCCAGTAAATAGGGCAGGGAGCAGTGTATAAAAAATTATGAAGAGAAACCATAAAGGATTAGCAAGTTTCTTGCCACACTGACCTAACAGAATTCATGCTGAAGACAGACCAGGGTGACAAGACTGCACTTCGGACAAGGTGCGCTTGGGTGGGGGGAGGAGGGTAATCAGATATTAAGAGATATCAAATATTAAGGATGTGATTTTCCTGTGAAACTGAATTTGCAAGTTCTTACTAAAAGCAGATTTCACAGGAAGTACACAGATGAGATTATGAGAAGGATAAAGAACCTGAGTAAAGTTTGGTCAAGCAAAGAATCTTACCAGTATCTCGGAACAAAAGCACGTGACCCAAGAAGACACCAGAACTGAAAACCACTCAGAATTAGACACCAAAATAGGGAGAAACATAATCCCAATGCAGATTGTATGAAATATCTATGTGTACCCTTTAAGCACAGTATACAAATTGTAAAACTGGAATACTTCACATCAGAGAAGAGTAAAAGTAGCAATTCTCAACAGTTGTCTTAAAAAGACTAAAACAAATGAGAAAAGTAGGTTTCATATAAAATTCAGAGGGAAATATCTGCACCTGTGCTTTGCTAATTACAAAAGGCAGGTAGGTAGTTTACAGCAGGTGATGCTATTTGAATAGAATTTCATCAAGCTAACAGTTGTAGAGAAGTCTGGTTTTGACTAATTTATTGCTAAAATCCATAGAAAAAGAGTGTGCATGTAAGAGGTGGAGGGAATTATGTAGGAAAGACAGAGGAGAAATCAATTTTTAAACTGTCTCACTTTTCAAAAACTTAATTTTCAAAAATGTTGGAGAAAGAGAATTTCTCAGAATAACATCTGTGGGTTAATTTCAGTCATTTACATCTGAAAAGCAGTTGCCAAACTGTACCCACCATATAACACAAAGATCTGAAAATCTATTACGTAAAAACTTTCTTAATGTAACTAAAGCTTGTTATTTTGTCTGTAACTAATCTGTTCTTCCTAGTGTCCCCCCTAATTTGTGTTAGTAAGCATCTAATCTAATCTAGGATGCACTCTGATATATACATTAAATGCTTCAGGGTAGGTTTAGTATCTTAGATAAAAATATTCAGAATAACAGACAGCTTCCAGCTGCTTCTCACACCCTAGCGTGGAGACAGCTACTTACGTGTTCTAGTCTAGAGGTGGAGGCCAATCACTTAGGATTCTTGAATGAACTCTGTGTTTACCTATTGGAATTCCTTGGTCTGTACCACACAAATCAGTGTTTATCACTTTGGGTCTACTTTCCGTTGTTTGGACCCATGTTTCTGCTGAGAATCCAGGTCCAAAAGATTTCATATCTCCCACTGGCGCCACAGATAGTTCTATGGATTGACCTTGATTCTACTACTTAACTTCCTAGCACACACCATATGTTAATTGATGCACACTGGTAATAAATCATGCTATTGGCCCAATCCTTTTATCAAGTTCTCTCTAGACTTATTATTAGTCATATCATAATGTCCTAGACTGATGTGTCAGTCCACAAGGTACAAAGCTAACTCCAAGTACTCAGAGAAAACTCCCCTGTGCACTAGGTGATACCTGTGTGTATCTGACCCACTACCCCTCCAGGCTGCAGTCTGAAATGCAGAAGTTGAGATCCCAGCATTTGATCATTTCACACACTATTCTGTCACCTTGTTCTTTCTTCTTCCCACATTCCCTCAAAAATAGAACAGGGTGTTTTCCTATTTGCCTTTTCTTCTGTACCTCTCTAGGTTTCCATTATTTAAAACCCAGTGATCTAGCCTCACAAGCAAGCTTTTCCCATGCTCAAGAAGACACGAACTTAATTTTTTTCTTAATTTATGAAAAAAAGATTTAAAATTTCATAACAAAATCATAAGAGAATAACAATAGTTAATACACTGTGTATCATTATCTTCAAAGTACTCAGAGTACAAGACATAAACAAAAAAATTCTTCAAAAAGAGAAACAAATGCAACTTTCTTTTCAACAAAGTAAGATAAATTACTAGTATAAGTGAAACAAATTATAATACATTTTAAAATATTTTTAAAACAAAGGAATATGTAAGTTAAAGAAGTATTGAAACTTCTCCCTACTTTCTATTTATTTTTCTTCTGCTTGTTATTTGTATAAATATGTATTTTCCTCCGATAAGAGAAACTATGCAATATTTGCCTTGCAAAGGTGAAGTACACATGAAAACACCCTCCTTTTGAGTTTCAGAATCTAAAATTTCTTTATAGATTCATGAATTTCTAAGTGAACAAAAGTGAAAGAAGGCTCAGAAGGCCAAAGAGAAAAATCATATTTTAAAAACTAAGCTTATAAAACTGTACTATAGTCTATGTCACCTCTTCCTTGACCCTTTCCTGGCATAAATCAAATTAATTAAGCACTCTTCAGCAGTAAAAATTATAGAAAGCATTCACAAAATGTAATAGAAATGATGTCAGAGCCTGATTTCTTCTCTATTTTCTATCCCTTTCCCCAGAGCATCCTGGGAAGACCATGAGGCATTGCTAAGCAAACATCATTGTTCCTTCTGAGCTGAAGTTCAGCTTCCAAAACTCTTAATTCTAGAAGTAAATTTGGTGGAATTGTGTGGAGCCTCAGGACATAACCTTGTCTGGAAGCAGGGGAGCAATTAGGCTCAATCGATGTACAAAATTATATAGTTCCTCCCCCAATGTCTGTCCATCAGAGTGGAACAAGTTTTTATAGTTCTTTCTCCCCCAAGGCTCTTATAGTAGAATTATTTCCTTCTGAGACTCAGGAAGAAGAGACTCAAGTTGTCTATTAGATCAATGACTTTATCTTACTTAGGAAGACAAGTTTAATAAATCAGAACAATCCTCTATCTGAATCCTGTCTACCAAAACTAGGTTATATTTAATTCATGAGTGTATGCACTGTCTGAACTTTGGCTAGTAGCATGGCCTTGACACTTTTTCTTTTAATCTCTAAGGGAAAATTTCCAACCACAAATTAAAA
Organism: Dolichotis patagonum; assembly: GCA_004027295.1. NCBI lineage: Eukaryota > Metazoa > Chordata > Mammalia > Rodentia > Caviidae > Dolichotis > Dolichotis patagonum. The sequence continues at coordinate 37,445 of PVJX010006825.1, forward strand.
TCTTGTTTCACCTTTTCATCCCAACTCCCAAGTTGATACATTCTCATCCAGAGTCTCACAAATTAAAAGATAGTAAAGTGATTCATGATAGGAAGATGGAAAAAAGAGGACAAAGTTCAAGTCTACTTTTCTAACCATCCTGAAAAAGCCAGATATTTTGTCACGATTAACGATAGAGAACACAGTGAAAATAAAATATCAATCTGCATGTGTTAGGAATTGAGACGTGAAGATTTTCCTATTTGGCTCAGGGTTTGCCAGAAAAAAACTTTCAGGGGAATATATAAAGAAGAGAGATCAAAATTGCCAGGACAAGATTTTCAAATCGATTATTATAGCAAGAAATTTTTGCTCCATAGCAATCGGGTAGTGATATAGCCACCAGGTTTCTGGTGAAGTATTCTATCTAAGCATTTAAGTTTCTTACCATCGTAATCACTAAATCCTTGTGAGAATTACTCAGTTTACCTCTTTCAAAATGTAAATTGATAAAATTTTGAAAAAAAACACAGTAGAGTTTTAAAAATTTTGTAACTCTGAGCTCATTGAAGAGAAGTACAGCTTGGTTAGCTCTGAACAAACTTCCGATTACATCTGGCATACAGTAGGTACTTGGGAGCCAAAAAGAATAGGAGAGAGAGAAGAAAAAAACAAAAGAATGGAGGAGAGAGAGAAGAAAGGAAAGAAAGAACCAAGGAACAAGAAGGTAAGATAAAAAATGTTGTATATTAAACAGCAAGGCTCTTTTCTTGACTGATACGAAATAATAAATCATATCAGTCACCTAAAGCAAATGTATCAAGGAGTAACTGAAAAAAATGAAACAAAATAAGTATCTTTTAAGCCAGTGATAAGCTTAATATTTGAGAATGAATCTGGGCCTGAAGAAAACTCTTTGGACATCTCTAAATTCAATCACAACTCACTGTCCCTTCACCAACTAGTCTTCAGTGTTTCATGGCATTGGCAAAGACTAAACCATAAAAATATAGTCCAAAAATTCAATATGGGTCACAGAACTCATGGCTCTAGGATCCTTATTAACTCTCAGTTAATACAGTAAGAGCTGAAGCCATGAAGCAAAATGTTCTACACTCTGATATGTGGGGGCAGCGGGTATGTATGTTCTGTGTGTGTGCACACATGTGTGCAATAATACATACTTACATAAGCATGTGCAAGCAGATCAATCTCAAGTCAATGCCATCTGTGCATGATATTTAGTAATTTTAAATAACTTTCTTCCAATTACAAAATACAATGACTAAGAAATTTTGGAAAATGCAGAAAATCTTTTGTCATGAGCTATTGATGCCTGCAAGTATTTTCATTTTTTAGATATAAAATCCTGTAATAACATCTGTCATTGTAGAGGTGGGCTGTTTATATTTTGTTTTCTGTTTCCCATTAAATAGAGAAGCTCTAATTCACATCAGTGGCTATTTGTTTTGAAAATATTTACCATTTCAAAAGATGTTAACATTTAAAATATGCTAATACTTATTACCAAGTTGTTCTACACATATGTTATATTGCTTTTGCATCCCTTGTAATGTATAGGAAGTCTCAATTACCCAACTATTGCCAACAGTGGCTATCATTTTTTTACTCAGGCCTACCTTGAGTAATTCATTGACAATATGCCCCGGTCTCAAAAATAGAAAAGGCGGGAGATGTAGCTAGGTCCGTGGTTTAGTCTCCAAAACTGGCGGGGTGGGGTTGTAAAAGAGCATTTAACATGATACCTACCTAGAGTTTTCTTAGCTATAGGCATGATGGCAGATCTCTAGAACTGCTTAGCTCTACTCTCAGGGCTGTAGATCTAATTATTCATCTTGTATCTTGCAAAGCTGAAATATATTTTAAAATATCTACTCATGATGAAATAAAAAATTTTGAGTTTTTACATAGTCAAATGTCCAATTACCATTATTTTACTTTATTATAGATTCCGATTTGAATAGACAAGAATTTACTTCAAGTGAGTTAATGTTTTCAGCATTCCTTTTTAAAGTGGCTTTTTTTGGGTGGTGTGCAATTGTACCTTACTAATATGAAATCTGATTCACCGAAGCCTAATGCTGACATTTTGTTCAGTCTCCTTAATCTCACTTGTTGGGATTTGGTGCAAGTAACATCTGGTTTTAGTTATCATGGCACAGTTTAACATCAACTACCTGGCAGTGCACTCATGTCTTACTTTTCTTTATTAAAATAGAAATTAATACCATTTTTCCCTTTCTTGTTCTTCCATTAAACTTTTACATGACTTTAAGTTTTAAAAAGATCTTAGTAGAGTAAGTATATAATGGAATTTAATTAAAACTTTAATAGAATAAAATTGACATGTTTAAAATATTCAAACTTCCCATCATATATGTTCATTTTATTAAGACTTTCATTGTTTCAAGTATAATGTACTAGCTTTATTTATACAGATTCTACATTTTTAAAATTTTACTAGTTCTTAATTATGCCAAGATGTTTTAAGAACCTTCCACAGAATAGATATTGTACTGTATTATTGCTTGGTAATTTAATGATCCGCAGCCAACATGTATGAAAATTATTCTCCACAATATTTTGCAAAAACATTTGCAAGAATACATAGTTCTTGGTTTTTCAACATTTGTTTTCTAAATATCAGTTCCTTCTTGATCTTAATAAATTTAAATTTTTTAATTTATCTGGATAGAAAACCACCTACCAATAATGATAATTTTGAGCCATCAATTTCAGTATTTTTACTTCAAGTGAGTTCCTTCACAATACTTGGTTATAAATTCAGAATAATATAAGGTTGTTCCTATTAGCAAGTCTGCAAGTAACCATGGCAGCCTTTCACATTACAACTGAATTTCATTCATTTTGTGAGTATATTTTCTCTATTTCAGCTGATTTTTAACAATGGAGCTTTATGTATTTTATTATACTGGAAAGAAATTTTATATTAATCTATTACTCATTGGAATTTTTCTAAAAGTATTACAGTATACTCTGATTTACTTTACTATTTATCTCTACATTTTCCTTACTTTTGATTTCATAAAATTTTTGAAACTGTTTTGAATAGAACATTTAATCATTCCATTTTCTTTTCTCCTACTTCAATAAGAAAAGTTTTTAAGATAAGATTATTTCCAAGATTAAATGCCTGGGTGTGTCCCTTTAAAGTGTTCAAAATGGCATATTTTGTAATTTAAAGTGACAGATTTAATTTCTGTTCCTAAGTCAACAACCTACTTGGCGCACACTTCATCAATCTCCTCTGTGTTAACTTTACACTGAGTGCTTCTTAGTGAGCCACACCTAGCAGGTTCCTGCCTTGGGTAACTCTCTCCCACATTGATTCTGGGTTTAGATGTGAAACTGTGAGACTTGCTTGATTCAGGCATCATGCGAGCAGAGGGTTGATAAGCACTTGTAACCTGAGGCTGGTCCTTTTAGAGCTCAGTCTCCATGGTGTGAGGAGTAGGAAATTCTCCTGAACAAAAGAGAACACATGAAAACAAAACAAGGCAAAAAACACCTCTGGAGGCTAAGATGCCATGCATACAACAAGGTATCCTGGGCAGTCTCTTAGCCTAAAGAGTTGTCTGAGTGATTCCAGGTGCCATAGCGTGGACCAAGGAACCACCCAACCAAGCTACTAAATCATGAGAGATAATAAATGCTACTATCTTAAGCCACCAAGTGTTGAAAATGTTTATTACACAGCAAAGGAAAACTAAACAGCTTTTCTGTTTAAACCTGGTCTGATTCAATAAGTCTTCTTGTATAGGCATGTCTAAGGAAGATTACTGAACAGAAATATATTTAATTCTCCATATACCAAATATGTACCCCACCAAGAGGGTAATAATTTCTATACCAAATATGGATTTAAATGGCACTTGTTTTTTTTTCTCTTTTTTCCCAAAGATGAAAAATTTTTGTATCATGTCAGCATGACTCTGTTAGTGATCCTGTAGAAACATGGGGGAATGATTTGTCAGAGATCAACAGCTTCAAAGTCCTGGTAGATCATTTCTTAATCATATTTCCTTTTGAAAAATCATAATGTTATGCATAATCTTTGACTGATGTTGATTAATTTGCTGCAAGTTACAAACCTCTTTAAATAAATGAGAAACATGGGTGCCCTCTACTCAGAAAACTACATCTATATAAAGAAACAAATTATCACACACTGTTTCAGCAGTTTCATGGATCAGCTGAAGTACACTCATGAACTCATTAAGGAAAATATAGAGTGATTCTCAAATGTATGTTAACCAACTATTATGTCCAGGTATAAGCCAACTAAGAAGAAAACAATTAAAATAGCAAAACAAAAACATAGCCGCCATAATGGGTGGAGAGTTGGTAGATGAAAACCTGCCTGTTACCCCAAGTATTCTATTTATCAGTTCCCACACTGCATGCCTCCGCAGAATAGTCTGCAGGTCGCTGCTTTAAGATGCACACAAAATTTGATATACATAGAAGAGGGAGGTAGAGAAAGCCATAAATTTGGAATAAAAGAAGTGCTGACTCAAACTAAAAGCAGGGGTCTATGATATAGCGCAGTGTCTGTCTGGCAAGTGCAGGGTTGTGAGTTTGATTCTCTGGAAAACACACACACACACACACACACACACCCCAAAAGCATATCATATGGGTTCTTATAAGTAAAGTGAAAGATGATAAATAATGCATGAATGACCATTGACAGGGTTCAAGGTGAGACAGTATATGATCTGCTGTTTTGAAACACTTTGGATACCCTTGACACCCAGTGCACCCAGCACAGATTTATGCCTGTGATCAACTGCAATTATTAAAGTTGCCACTTTTACTCCCAGAAGGGTCCCAGTGTAAAAAATAAACTATATTTTCTTGCACACAAGGCCCTGGTACATACCAGGCTTGTTTCGTGGACACATAGTGTTGAGATGCCCTCGTTTTTCCCACGCCCAGGACATCTCTATCAGTCCCTGCCGCACCAGCAACTCAGAGAAGAGCCACCACTGGGATGGATGTGGACTGCTTCAATAACGAAAAGGGAAAAAGCAACAGATCAAGAGTAGAGTCCTTGTTAAACTGACAAAATTCTCAAAAACTATTTCTTTCTCTATGTTAGGCTACCAAGGTTGCTTAATGGAAATGTTTTACCTTAGATAGAGGAAAGAAGGAATTATGTTTCACATTCACCTTTTCTTCCACACAAGTGAATTGAGAGTTTTAAAGCCTTAAAAATGTACAACCATTTTAAGTCCCATCCTATAGGATTATATCTTCACACTTTGGTTCCTTTTCCAATTAATGGTCCATTTGTGGAATGCATATGTAGTTATTTCAGTTCTCTATGGCTCATTAGAGAGCCTTTGCAGTGGCAGGTTTCATTCCCCTTGGTCTGATATGAATGTATTCATTAAGAACATACTATAAAATAACTAATAAAGTAAATTTTGAACACTTAAAAAGAAGTCATAAAGCACAACTTGCCTTCCTTGAAAAATAATTTAATTTGTTGTGACTGCTTTAAAGATTTGCAATTGGAAAGAATATTTTTATAAGTAGTTTTTATTAGAACTTAGAACCTGACTCCTCATTTACATGTGCATACTAATGCATAATGCATAATGTATATCAGAAGAACTCCTGTGGGAAAGATAAGTGTGTTAGATTACGCAAGTAGAAAGGATGTAAGAATAAACACAAAAACTGACAATGGGTTAGATGGGAGTACATGGTTTCTCGAGTAATTTCCTGGTTTGTGTGAAGCCATGTTCTACTTAAATAATACAGCCGATTGTTATTTCACATGATTTGTGGGTAAAGTACTGTTTTATGTTATTCAATTTAATTCTTTATTCTAATTCTTTCTATTATTTCAAGAATAGAGACACCTTCTTGATTAGGGAGTGATATCTACAGAAAAAAATCTCCTACAAGAATTTGGGCAATTTGAGTATTAGTAGTTATACATTTATTTTTTATGTATATTTTATGGGAAAACAAAGCTTTGTGAAATCACATAGCTTCATTAAGCCATGTGAATAATCCTGTCTGGTCATCTCTAAAACCAATAAAATAAAACAGAACAGAGCAAAGCAGATCAGAATGAAACAATGCAAGCAACACAGGATTTCAAAACAAGACAACAGGCAATCAACAGTGGGTAACATAATGTCTCTTGTTTTCTTTGAAATAGTTGTCCATATCTTCTCACACTGTGGATTCAAACAAGATAAAACAGTCTGAAACTATTCAAAACAAAACAATGAATGCATTACAGGCCTTCAAAACCAGATAATAGAAAAATTAACAATGACTACCATAATGTCTCTTGTTCTGCTCAAACTAGCTGCCCATACCTTCACATATATTGAAATTAAATAATGCAAAACAGACTGAAACCAGTCAAAACAAAGGTTAAAAGCATTACTGGACTTTCACAACAAGATGATAGGAAATGACCAATGGCTATCATAATGTCTCATTTTCTTCAAAGTAGCTGCTCATATCATCACATGTAATAAAATCAATTCTTGTAAACTCTTTAGAAGTTATAGGCATGTATAAGCCTATACATGTACATCCGGCCTTTCTGTATTAGAAGGAAAAACAAAACAAAACAAATTATGAGAAAAACAAGAAACAAAAGAGACAAATAACAATAATAAAGAGCCCAAGACAATGACAATATAGGCTTTCAAAACAAGGTGGTAGCAACATAACTAAGGTTGTTATTTTTTTCCCCTCCCTTCCTTTCACTTCTCTTCCTTTCCCTTGAATTTTACATGAAACAAGTGAAATCCTATATTTCTCCCCAGCAAGTAACAATCAGATTTTATGTCTTCACTGGCTCCCTTAACAAGAAATTAACAAAAAATTTGAATAAAAAATTAAATATTCTAGATGCAACTTGTAAAAGTGAATTGTATATGTCTTACATGATAAGCAAGACTAATTTGTGACACTTCTCATCCGACTACTAGCATTATACAAATCAATAATTCAACGTGCGAGTCAATAATTCCACTGTGTGGCAAGATCAAGAGCAGACTTTCACTTATTTAGACCTTAATGTGATAACCAAGACAGTATTCTTTCTAAGGCAAATCTCCACAAATTCTAGAAGTTTACTTACTTCTCGAAGTACTTTCAAGTGATCTAAAAATAGTACACATAAGTGCCTTGGACACTTGAAAAATTATCAAAATTAAAGCACAAAATGTATGAGCTGAGTCATGTAGGTTAATGCTTAAACAATTTTGCATGCTGATTTCTTATAAACATTTCTTTATCAAATTTTTTCATTTAACAACTTAAAAACTGGTTTTGTTTAGTTGGTGGTTGTTTTTAAGACAGGGTCTCACTGTATAGTTCAGACTGACCTTAAACTTACTATATAGTGAAGGCCGGCCTTGAATTCACAGTAATCCTCCTACCTTAGCTCCCTGAGTGCTGAAATTAAAGGCATGTGCCACCACTGCCAGGCCTGTTCTTTTTCTTATTCACCATGAATCTCAACTTGATGACATGCTCTTTCCTAAGTTACCCTGTCTTCAGGACCCTGGAACTTTATGTACTTTTGTGAAATATTTCTCTCAATACATATATCTTGCATGTCACCCCCAAGCTCTCTGATGTTAGCCTAAGAGAGTTAGAAATATATACGTAATAATAAAAATGACTATAGGTAATTGTAAGTGAAAAAAAAAAAACCTAACCAAACTAACAGAATATTTAGAAAACAACAGTGGCTGAAAAGGAGCAGGGTGGGAAATTTCAGCCTGAATGGAGAGGAAAGTCTCTTTTAAGTCTCTTCGAATCTGTCTTTCAAGCTGGGACCTCAGTGAGAAGAGGACACACGGTGCAAATATGCATAAGGACAGACACCAATGCAGAGGGACAGCCTTAAAAAGGAAGTGAGCGCTTCCTGTCACAAGACAACAGAAACAGTGCACAAGGAGAAAAGCAGAGTGACATGATGGATGAGGTGACAAGGGGACCAGCTGGGGGACAGCCAACATATTCCCTGAGAGGTGACAGTGACAGGACTGAGATCATGGCTATGGAGATGACAGAAAGTGACTGCAGTCTTGGTCTCCTCCAGAGGTGGAAACGATAATGCTCCCAGTGGATTACATCTGGGACGTGAGGGAGGGAGAGAATTACAGCTTGATTTTCGTCTGAGCAGGTGGATGCATGGTATTGTCATCTACTGACATAAGGAAAAGCATATTTGGTGATGAGAGACAAAAAATTCCACTGTTGGTCCATGGACATGTGATATTTGAATGTCTGATAGATGTGTAAGTGGAGGTGGTCAGAGCCCAAGGTAGGCAGCAATTTAAGAACAGAAGAACTGGAAGTTCTGTCTCCACTCAAGCATACCTTTCTATATTTAGTTGAGGCCAGCTTTCTGTAAGTTACATTTCCCACACTCTCTGTTTCCCTGCTTTCTATTTAGGCTATTACACCTTAGCTTTTATCTTAAAGAGATTGCGGAAGCCCTCAAAGTCCCCTGCAAACCCGGGCTAAGCCTCGCCCTTGAAGGTCCTGTGCCAGCCCTGAAGGCTCCTGTCCCCCAAGCTCTAGATTTCTGGCAACACGCCATTTGTGTCTAGGATTATTCTTCCCAAAGGGTACAAGTTTCCACCTTTTTATTCTTTGATCCCAATAATATGTGTAGATACAATTCTGCTAACTAACTTTTCTTTATTTGAGATTTTGTTTTCCTGACAAAACTATAACTGACCCAAAAAGTAGAAGAAAAAAATAGGGAGATAATAGGTTAGTAAATTGATAGATACATAGATTAATAGATGACTATAATAGGTTAGATTATAGTACACAGATCAAAATAGACAGAAAAAAATGACAGATTAAATGATAGATGTACATACATTTGTTTCTTTCTCTTAAAAATGCCTGGCTGAATTGGGCATGGTGCCACACATACGTAATTTAGCACTCTGGGAGATTGAGGCAAAAAAAATCACAAATGGACAATTTAGTAACTTTATAACTTAGCAAAAACTTGTTGCAAAAAATAAAAAGAGCTAGGGATGTAGCTCAGTACAAAGGCCTTGGGTTCAACTCTTAGTACCACAAAAAAATAAGAATAATAATAAATGGTTGCCTATTATCCCTGAAATAGCTGCTTAAACTAATCAAAAGGAAAGTCTTTGATTGTCACTCTTGGATCACTAACTATTAAAATACTAAAAACAAAAGATCCACCTTTCCTCTTCACAGCTCCTTGAATTATCATATATAGCAAAACAATTTGCTGTTTAAAATAAATATTCTTATTCCTCTTGCAAGAAAATTTCTCTATCATTTTACAGTTTAACTTTTGGCTACAGAATGAAAGAGATAGGATTTAAAATTGTGTTGTGTTGTATCCTACCCATAAGAAAACTAATATTTGAATGTTTATAACTCGAAATAACCATTGAAAAAAATCAGAAGAATCAGGACCAGGGATATGGTTTGATGGCACAGTGCCTGCCAGGCAAGTGTGAGGTCCTGAGTTCAATTCCTGGTAAAGACAAACAAAAACTCAGAAAAATGAAAGACCTAGAAGATAATAGTATCTGACTGATTTGAATATATTTCAAGTTCCATGTAAAAGAACATAAAAATCATCATTAGTGTAGTAAAATATTTTAAAGCTACATGAATATACCATATAACCCTAGTATAAAATTACAAACAGTACACAAAACATAAATAACAAGTTTAAGAAAATATTTTGGTTCCAATTAGTAAAATAATTCTGAAATACAGTTTTTACTTATATTTTTCATCTTATTTATACACACACATATAAAGACGTTTATAGTCATATATTAACATAGAAAAACAAAGTTAAAATTCTCATATAACACTTATCTTTCATTACTAACATTATCTTCCCTGTAGAATAATGCTTAGAGAACAGTAAAGTAGAATCAAGATATATTCAAGTTTTTGAAAATTATCCCCTCACTTCCCTTTTGACAAGGGGTGGAGTGGGAAGTTTGGTAATTTGAGAGTTGCATCCAACTGGGATAGAAACAGGTGTTGTCAAACATTAGTACTAAAAAATACCATTTTTATTAGTATCACTGCAGCCTTATGGGTGATTTTACTTTCTAGTAAGTAAACATTTTCAATTATCCCATATTGGATCATACTTCTGTTGATGTTGGTAATGAAGGCGAGCAGTTTGTTTTTGGCCCCAGGACACGCTGCTAGAAATAAAATGTGCATCTTCCACTGTGCCTGGGGGAAACATTTAGACATCTGTACATCTTACAGTCTTCCCCATGTTGCCATGGCAAGCATCATCTTGTCTCCTTTGTTGGCAGCTCCGAGATAATATATAAAGCCAGTTGGTAAAGTGTTGTGGAATCCCAATTAGAGACACCTCAAGAAAGAATTCTTAAAAATAATTCACTTCCTTTAGAGACAGAGATTATCAGAGCTTCCAAAGTGAGATCTAATTATGCACTTAGATAAAATGGAATCATCATAATACACATGATATTTTAATACATATTCTATCCCTGTCATCTGTAACAATGACAAATGACAGAATAAAAGCCTAGTTAAAAGTTATATCATCCGAGAAATTTTATATATTTATGGGCAATTAGAATTTGTAAAACATTTAAATGAATTTAGCTTTTCTTTTAAAAACCAAGATGCTCATAAGAAATATTATGCAAGCATGAAATTTTCAATCTATCAATCAGGAAGCATAGGGAGGAGATCTTGGCAGTGAACTAAGATATGTGTCATCACTACTTTGCCACTGAATTTGGATGAACACTTTCTCTTCTTCAAGATAGTCTTCACATAGAGACTAGAGCTCTAAATTGGAACCTTCATGTTTTTTCCAAAAACAAATTTATAATGTCTTAATATTTACTGGTGTTTCATATCTCCAGAATTTGCTGGATACTAGAAATTCTCTAGACATAGTTCCTATCTTGAAAAGCTTATAGCTCACTTTTGTAAGAAATGAAAAATTTAGAGCATAATACAAGGCAAGTAATAAACATTTATCACATTATTTACCCAAAACTCGGTGGAAACTAATCCGTACAATAGATACAAAAAGAGAGGTAAATAATGTAAGTTTCTGCATTTCAGTGTAATAAGAACATCTATGTTCTCTTCAGGCTAACTACAACCTGCTTTTCTTAGAAAACCTACTACCAGAATTCTAATGTATTGAATATGTATTTATTATATACTTCTATAAAACTACTGCATTCATTTCCCTGTATGATTTTCCATTTCTGTTTCATTTTATCACTGTCAGCGCTTCTATGAAAATTTGAATCACTGAACACTCTGGAATTTTTTTTATCCTGGGCCCTAAAAGTTGCCCAGCATTACCCAGCAATAACAAGACATAGGAAGACAAGAAAGTGCTGCCATTCAATTCAAATCAGCTACGCCAATTGCCTCTACTGCAGTACTCTCTGACACATGCTTCCTCTCAACAATACATCTTTTACAGGTGGCCGGGGTCAGCTTCCTCCTCTCACTCGTCCCCTGGAGATCCTGTTAGACAATGCCAGACACCACCACCAGGGAAAATCCTCAGAACTCCTCTGGTCGGCTTTCTCTCCACCACACATAGCATCCTTCAGCAATCGTAGGATACATGGTCCAGGGCTAGAGCACACTGCTTGCTACAGTGACACTGGCAGGACTTCACCCCAAGTAAGATCTTTTCCCAAGAAAAGTGGTTGTCATGAAAATAAAACAAGATGAATTTCATACCTTGTTTATAGAGTAAATTCTGAAGATTATGTTAGCCATGTGGGTTTTGTTTGTTTGTTTATTTGGCGTATTTTGATGCATTGATATAGGAGGCCACAGTGCCCTGCAGGGACTGCCCTACAGGGTTAGCCCATGTCTGATAATAAGTAGAAAGCAAATTGTCTATGAAAGTTTGTATGCAAACAGCCCATTCAAAAGCGATTCCCACCTGTGGCCTTCCTCGTGGCCTCTCCCATCTCAGGATACAATCCAGTCGCCCTGCTTACCCAGGTCCAGGTACCAAGCAAGTGCGACAACTCTTTTACTGGGTCTAAAGTTATTCAGACTAGCGAATTCTAAGCCTAATTTCCCTGCCTCCCCTGTTTTCTTGCCCACATTTTCCAGTCCCTTGTTTTGCCCAGGATCCTGACTCTGTGAGCCGATGTGGTATACCACATCTCTTGTTTCTAGTGATTTTTTGCGCATAAAAAACTCTTTTTGATGAGAATGTTCACATCTACATATCTTATCACACCCAATTAAAGCAAATGCTGTATTACATATTAGAGCAACCACTCTAATAATAGTGACTTTCTCATATGAAGCCAGACGCCAGAGAGGCTACATTTCAACATCACAATTTTTTTTCTTTAAGCAGAGAGAATCATTAGCCATCACTAACGAAAACAGATAAGTACCCAATGCCACTCACAAACAAGCAAACTCAATTGAGTTGTAGCATGAGAAACAGCTCTGTGTAATCCAGTGCCTTAAATTCCATTGGCAGCATTTTTTAGAAGGAACTCCTTGGCCTTCTCCAGATGAATTTCCTACACAGCACACAGCCTGAACTTTAAATCCAGTAATCCTAAGAATGCTTCCTAAATTTGAGAATATCTATTTTGCCATTTTTACTAGATGCAGTCACCATCAGAGAGAAACTTAATTTTATTTATATAGATTAATCAGAATAACACGTTGAAGCTTGGTGTTAATACATTTTATAGATGCATACTCACTTCTTATGGTTACTTTTAAGGCTTTAAGCCTGAACTTGCTACACATTGCTTCTCAGAGAAGACAGTCACACTAAAGCACAAACAGAATTTCATTTTGTGGTTGTACACCAAGTATAGTATTTATTTTGTGGCCATATATCAAAGTTCTCGGGGTTTCTTGTGAGATTAGAAATGCCACTGAAAGACTGCGACTGCTAAGCATTTTAATGGTAAAGAACTATGAGAGACGACTGAGGGGAAAATAAGATTGTTGTTTGTAAACACTGGATAAATTACTGTCACTACTTGATCTTGGCATTTTGTTCTATTCAAACCATGTTTGTTATGCATGCAAAAAAATTTTCTGAAATGATTCTTAGGCATTTAATAAGTCTTTATGTAGACCAGAGGCAATCTTTTAAATGTGTAAGTTATTCCAGCTTTGCCTCTGATAGTATATCCTCAATGAAATGCAACTCGAAAATGGATTTTCTTATCATCCAAGCAAAAGTATAAACTTAATCTAGTTTCTATTTCTTTATCCTCATGCTCTTTTAATTGACACTTTGGCCCATCTAAAGAAAAGCCACCCTCTCTACAGTCATAACTATTAGAATATTATTTTGGCCTTGTCAAGACTGTCAGAAAGTTAAAGCTTATACTCTGATAGTTGAAAATCTTCTAATCCAAAGCCAGGAAAAATCTTCAGTATCCTGACTGAATATATATTTATTATTCTTTATACCTAACTTCAAGAGGATTTAGAATGACAGATAACAAGATTCACGAAAGCCTTAATGCATTTTAATTCTATCTTTAAAAGTATTAGGTACTGTGATTTTTCCTCTAAAATATGTTTAAATATAGAAAAGAGCTAAAGATAGGTTACATAGATTTCTTAAATGTTACATTTACTTACACTTCTAAAGTAATTTAATTTGTCCACCATTCACTGAAAAAAAATCCCAAAGTTATGATTCAGTTAATCAAGAGCCCTTGTAGAGCAAATTATACTCCAAATGCAGAATGTACTCGATAGAATAGAGCCAATCATTAGTCTACACTGGCAAACCAAAGTAAGAGCAAATCTAACAAGTGAGTTTGCAATCTTATTTATTAAAATTTCAGCCCCTACTTTATTAAATAGTTGAAAACCATCCAACACAAATACTGAAAATTGAGTTTTTGTAGTATATTTCAAAGACAGGAAAATTCTTGCTGTATAGTTTTAAGGAAAAAAAGATTCTGAAATTTTAGACTCAAATATATATAATGAGCTAGTTTCTGAGAAGGGCACCAAAAAGACACAAAAGAGATAGAGTAATTTGTACAAAAAATGGTGCTGTGTAAACTGGACTTCCATATGCAAAACAATGAAATTATATCATACCATACAAAAAAATTGATTCAAAATAAATAAAAGACCTAAATATAAGCTGAAACTATAAAAATTTCTTAGAAATATGAGGCAAAAGTTCCTGGTCATTATCCTGACAATGACTTTTGGGTGTCAACAAAAGTTCAGGCTACTAAAGAAAAATGAATAAATAGAATTACCTTAACAATATTTTTGTTACCTTAAACAATATTTTGGTTAATATTCAAAATTTATAAATAATTCACATATTTCAATAGCAGAAAAGCAGGGCAGAGGATATAGGTCAGCAGCAAAGCCTCTGCCTGGCAAGTACAAGGTCTCAGTACAAAACAAAAATTAAATTAGAGCACAAAAGCAAATTACTGGGTTTTACAATGACCAAAGGACTTGAACAGACAATTCTGCAAAGAAGATAGACAAATGACGTAGTATATGTAAAGATGCTTGCCATCACCAATCATAAACAAAGTATAATTCAAATCCACAGTGATATATCACCTTCAACTTAAGTTACTATCAGAAAAGTTACTATCAGAAAAATAGAGCATAAATATTGATGCAGGCGTGGAGGAATGGAGCTATAACACATTCTTGGTGAAAATGTAAATTGGAGTAACCATGTATAAGGTATTATGGAGAACAGTAAGAAATTAAAAATGAAAATGGCATATTACTCAGTAATCTCTCTTCCATGCTGATACCCCAAGAAAATGAAATCACCGCCTCATGAAGACTCCTGCACTCCCATGATCATTGTAGTGCTGCCCTCAATAGCCAAAATGTTCATCTATAGCTCAAAGGGTAAGGACGTTGGATATAGACTATGGAATACTACTCTGCTAATAGAGAAGAGGGGCTGCCAATGTCCCAAATATCGACAGGAAAACAAGCTAAGTACAGTAGGCCAAGTCCAGAAAAAAAGTACTGGATGATCTCACATAGATGAGGAAACCTATTTTAAAAAAGTCAAATACACAGAAATAGAGAATAAAACACAGGCAGAAAGTGGGAGAAACAGGGATACATAAGGCAGAAGGTGTAAGTTAGCAGATATGTGGGGTGCACAAATCTGGTGGCCTAATGTGCTACATAAAGACTATAGTTCTAACATAGCATGCTCAGTATTTTGGCTAAAAGAATAGATTTCGTGTATAGTAACTAAAACTAAATGGGATATTTTAATTTATCTAATTAGAGTAGCCAGTTCGCTGTTTATATGTATATCAAAACATCATGATCTAAACTTTAAACTATACAGTAAATTACAAATATGTTACAGAGATGGATGCTAGTAAGAGTTAAACAATATTAAGAATGTTTAATGCCACTGACTAAAACTGGGAAAAAATTGTATTCCTAGCAACATCTAGGTTTCTGTAATCCCAGTCGCAATTATTGATTTCTCTTTAGATATGATTAAATTATATGTATGTAAACATATATATATATCTTTTAACATATATAGTTCATATATACATATATAGTTTAATATATACTCTAGTATGTATTATATAAGTTAATTAGTATATAGTTTAATATACATAGTTTAAAGGATATAATTCAATATAGTTTTTACATATATAGCTTAATACATAGGTAGAGTTTAATGTATAGTCTGATGCTTTATATTTTGATATGATTGAACTGTATATATAGGTAGATAGATAGATAGACAGATACCCTGCTAATGAGTGATGGCTGAGTTTTCATCATTTTTCCCAAATGTCTCATTTTTGTTGAGTTTTTCCGATACTATTCTGTCTCTAGCTGTAGGAGTTTGCCGTTAGACATTTAGTAACACATTGCCTTGCAAAATCAGAAGATTAATATAGTGCATCCAGTATGGTCATGTTCTTCTACATTAATAAAGTAGAAGACACTTGGTATTAAGCAGTAGATAAAAATAGCAGAGATAAAGATAAGCCTATGTTTCAATAGCTATTTTAAAAGGGTCTTCACATTTCCTCACCATTGAAGATAAAATCTACCAAAAGCTAAAGTGACAACCTACCTAAGTAGTGGCAGCTAAATCATAATAATTGTATTCTACAGTGAATGGACAGAGTCTAGATAAGTTAGAATTCTTATGCACAGAATCATGTTTATAAAAGCCCTGCTACCAAATTTATGATCTTACCTAATACTTACCTCACAATTAGAAACTTGAGCTCACAAAATCTATGTAAATACTTCTACGGGTTAAGGTTAGAGCTTAGCTCTTTCAACTACAATTCCTTAACTGCACACGACTGAGTGTGGAGCCCCCTGTCAAAACCCTGAGAGGACAGGAAGGGAAGTGAGAGGCTGCTGCCCAGTCACCTTCATCTGAGTAAATAGAGCTGTTATTTCCCCAGTTTCTCAACACATACATTGTTTATGTTTCTCATCCCCTCAATACCCTTATGAATTGGCCAGCAAGTCTTCTGCACCCTGCTTTGAAAACATACTTCAAAATCATACTCCTCTCTACCTCCTGTACCGTTTTGGTCTAAGACATAACTATACTTTTCTTAACCAATGCAGTAGTAGTAAGAGTTAAATAATCTTGGCTTCTGAATTTTTGCTATATATTTTCTGGTATACTCTTCACATGGCAGGCAAATAACATACCTTAAAAAATAATGTCACTGTTTTCCTACAAGCTTCTCATTTTGACTTACACATAATTACTGCAAAATTCTGAAAGATTTAGCTTATTCACTTCCCAACACTAGCTCCTATTATTTACTACTGAGTAAACAGTAGTAAAGAGTCCTGACATGCTGACTCTTTTTTTTGTTCCTCAAATGTTCCAGGCTCACCTTCAAACACAGGACCTTTCTTTCAATATTCTCTTTTGTCATGAAAAGTTCCCCACATGGCCTTTACATACTTGCCCCTTTCTGGTCATACTATTCTGTTCAACATGTTTCAGGGAAGCTTTTCTTAACCTCCTAATACAAAGTCACCGCATTCACTTTCTATCACATCATTCCATTAAGTCTCTTTTTTTATTACATATAATCTATCTTAACATTAACATTTATTTAATGAATTGTTGATTGGTTATTACCTCTGTCTCCCCACGTGTATGAGTGCAAAATAGCAAAGATCTTGTCTTTTTTGTTCATCCCTGTATCACCAGGACAACCTGATACACAGTAAGTGCCCCTTAAATAATTGCTGAGTTAATCGGTGACCCTTACTGCATTTCAGTGGCAATGGCTTCTTTTCTTTTTACTCTACAATCTGCTCCAAACATGCAAAATTCAGATAGTATATTCTGACTTCAAATGTTTTATCACTGTGCCTCCTATTACTACCGTCAGCCAATCTATAATAGTTTCATTCTTTTTCAGTAATTTAAAAACTTCCGTATCTATTTAGAAAATTTACTTTATTCTTGTTAAAGGAAAAGTCAACATCACTGATGAAGAATAATAAATTGATATCTTAGTAGATGTATCTAACAATGCCAAACCAGAAGTTAGCAAATGATAAATCTAAACAGTAATAGTGCTATGAGTGGGGAAAGCAGACATGGAAAGAGCTATGGGAGCAATGCATGAATGAATGCAGTTACATTTAAGAATGCCTGATTACTTAACTAATAAATCAATAGCTAAATGATATCAATTTTAAATGTTTCATTTTTAAATTTTTTTAAAAGATTGTTTTTCAAAGAAAATATCTGCCATTTAATTTCATTGTTTAATTCCAAAGCATCTTATATGTTTTCCTACTTAGCTTGCTTTGACAAAGAGAAAAGGATCATAATCTTAAGAATGGTATTCTTTTAAAAAAATACTTGATAATATGGTATTAATGCACAAAAGAGAAAACTATTATATTGAAGATACTACCGTTAATTTTGTTTATGATTCCTCCACTAATGTAGACTAGCTGAATGAGTATCTCCAAATTTGGTATACACAATACAGTGTTTGCAGTTTCTAATTTAGTATCTCTAGGAAAAACAACAATCAGGTTTGCATGCATTGGTTTTTTTCTACTAGAATCCCATGAAGTTTATTGCTCATGACTTAATTATCCATAGTTCTATAACTTTAATAAAACCTAACTCAATTAAGGAAGTTTAACTTTATTACAGTTCAGCTTCCAAAAAATGTTTTTATAGGAAAACAAGAAGCTGTCAGGGCAAAAATTATCCTGTAAGAAGACCTGGTTGTTCATTTAAAATTTTAAAGAGATAAATTAAAGGTCATTTGCAAAATAAATGGCCAAGTGAAAATTCTCAATGTTTGTGAGAAGGCGCAAGTGTTATGAGGTAAATGATTCTTGTAAGAGTTCCTGTGAGCAGAATGGATTAAGTTCCTATTTTATGTTGACAATTACATGTACAAAAAGAAGTCCTCCCTGTAATATGTATGACAGTATTATCACCCTCCCAGCAGTGCCACAAATCGGAGTCAGTTTGCTGCAAAGTGCACTGACCATGCACCAGGAAATACGATAGGTCTAGGTTTACAAAGCTAGGAAAATGATGCCATCCTTGACCTCAAGAAACTTGTGGAATATGAACTGATGTTCCTTTTTCCCCAGACCCCACTGGGCCATGCTGTTAAAGCTGTTAACAGAGTAACACAATGGGTAGCTTAAAGGTAAGAAATTCATATCCTCCAAATTCTAGAGTCTAGAAGTTCACAACAAAGGGTCCCCAGGTTGGTTTAGCACTGAGGATACTAGATACTATCTTTGGCCTGTAAGCGGCTACCTACAACCCAAGACACATGGCCTTTCTGTGTCCTAGTGTCCTTTTCTTCCACTTTTTTACTTTTTTTATTATTACTAGGAGGTCTAAGTTCTAGGGTGCTTTTTAACAACAGGAAAGCTATAGTCAATAAAAATATGTTGTATGCATCAAAATAACTAGAAGGAGAATTTGAATGTTTTCCTACAAAGAATCAATAAATGTTTCAGGCAACGAATATGTTAGTTCTACTGATTTGATCTTTACACAATGTATACAAATGAGCAAGCATCACAATGTATGACATGAATTTGTACAATTATGTGTTAATTAAAAATTAATTAGAGGATGCATGAGAGGACCAGCAGGCCTAACCAGACTATGCTTAGTGAGCTCCAGGCAGCGAGCAGGGCCCAGAATCCTCACCTGAACCCTGACCTCGCGCTCCGGCGGAATCCCAGCGCACATGGGGCAAACTTGGAACTCCGCTCCCAGGCAGTAAGACCATGCCCTGCATCTGAGGCCACCTCAAGATGCACGAGAGGCACATGTGGGCCTACACAGACTACACTCAGTGAACACCAAGCAGCGAGCAGGGCCCAGAATCCAGCCCTGGGCCCTGATGCGCATGCTCCTGCAGAATTCCAGCTCACAGGTCAAACGTGGAACTCTGTGCCAAGGAACTTTGGACTACAGCGGATTATCTGTGCTAGCTTGAAGGGAGATTAAGTGACTGCCTCACCGAAACAGAGCTCAGCTGGCTCCAGTCAGTGTGGTGAGTATGCCCCTAAAATAGAGGTGTACAGTGGGTAATAGGGACAGTAGTAATGCTCCCTCCAACTATTTGTTAGACCTTGGTGAGTCTGACAAGAGTGAGGGTGACCCCTTCCTACACACACAAAACATCAGGCAGTGGGAGGAGTGTGCTAAAAAGGACTCCCCCAACTTGAAGAAAATCAAAAGGGCTTATGAGACACATAGGCACACAACAGGGAAACAATATGGCCTCAGCTGACACAAACACTGTAGACAGGGATTTGATGACCTGAAATAACCTGAAGATAAAGTACTAGCTGGAACTAAAAGTTGACCTACATCAATACTACCAGGCTTTTCAGCCCAGGAATAATATAGGACTCATCCAACAGGCCCTGCAGCAGGAAGTCAGGCCCACCTATTCACTGGACAAACATCAACCTTACAGAAGGACACCAAGATACACACTACCAACAGTTGACACTAGCAGGTCTGAAGGACCAAACACTAACTAGAAAGGGGAAAATGGCAAAATGAAAAAGCAAAATGCAATCTTAAACATCTAGTCCACTAGAAGCAAGTACAGGAGCCATTGAAATAGAGGACTCCAAAAGTAACACACCAGAAATCTCTAAAAAGATAGCAAATGAAATAAAAAAACAACACCATGAGGCCATAGAGGAAATCAAATTAGAAGTACTCTCCCAGGTAAAGATAGAAGTAACAACCTTAGTAGAGGAGTTGCTAAGTGCAGCTAAAGAAGAAATAGAGAAAAAAGTACAGGAGCATGGGAAACTGATTGAAACCTTGAATGAACAATATAGAAAACAAGAAGAATTCATGAAGCCAACTGAAAGAGACATCCAAGAAACAAAAGATTCTATTCAAAGCATGCAAAACCGTTTAAATGAAGCTGAGGACAGGATTTCAGACCTTGAGGACAGGATCGCAATTAGTGATCATGAAAGGATAGTACTTTTAAAAATAAGAAATCAGCATGAAATTATAATCCAGAAGCTTCAATATGATGCCAAGAGCAACAATATAAGATTAATAGGCATTAGTGAAGATGCTGGAGTCAATACAAACGACATATCCAAAGTATTGACCGAAATAATAGGAGAAAATTTCCCAAACATAGAGAAAAATCTGATATGCAGATAAGTGAGGCATATAGAATGCAAAACAGTCATAACCAACATAAATCTACACCCAGACACATAAAAAAATAAGATCTCAGACATACAACATAAAAACAGAATACTAAAAGCTGTTAGAAAAAAGACTTATGTCTTATGTGACCTATCAAGGAAAGCCCATTAGAATCACAGCAGAATTTCAGCACAAACCCTCAAGTCAAGATGTGCTTTGAATGAGATATTTCAAGCCCTGAAAGAAAACAACTTTCAACCCAGACTGATGTACCCAGCAAAACTTTCATTCAAATTTAATGGAGAAAAAAGATACTTCCATGACAACTAACAACTGAAGAAATTCACATCCAAAAAACCAACCCTACAAAGAATAATGAAAGATATTCTAGACAGAGATAAAAATTATCACAATCCCTATAACAACAAAAAGAAACCACCAGGTAGGACAAACAATTATATAAGGGGGAAAAGCAGAAATAAGGGGGAAAAACAATTGGAACATAACATGACCAAGTTGAACTGGTACATATCAGTGATATCCATAAATGTAAATGGCCTCAATTCAACTATCAAAAGAAATAGGTTAACAGAATGGATGAAGAAACAGGATCCAACAATATGCTGTATACAAGAAACACATCTGAAGGAAAAAGGAAGGAAACTCATAAATTAAAAGTGAAAGGAAACTCATAAATTAAAAGTAAAAGGATGGAAAACAGTATTCCATGCAACAGGAAACCAGAAAAAAGCAGGGGTAACTATTCTATTTGCAGACAGTGTGAACTTCAAATCCTAAATGATTAAAAGAGACAAAGAAGGTCACTACATACTCGTAAGTGGAAAACTCCAAGAGGAAGAACTAAAATATATAAATATATATGCACCAAACACAGGAGCACCCAACTATATAAGACAGATACTAATGAACATGAAAAACCAAATACACAACAATACAATTATTACAGGGGACCTTAACAGCCCATTGTCACAAAGAGATAGATCAACTAGACAATAAGTCAGAAAATAAATAATAAAACTGAATCATATCTGTGAGCAATTGGACTTAGTAGATGTTTAGAGAGTGTTCCACACAACCACATTAGAATATACATTCTTCTCAGCTGTGCATGGGACATTCTCCAAAATATACCATATATTATCCCATAAAACATTCTTAACTAAATGCAAGGGCATTGAAATTATCCTATGCATAATATCTGACCATAGCACAATGAAAATGGAAATTAATGGCAAAAGAAATTGCAAAACCTGCATGCATACATGGAAATTAAATAACAACCTTTTAAACAACCAGTGGGCTACAGATGAAATTAAAGAAGAAATAAAGCAATACCAGCAATTCAATGAAAATGTGGAAACAACCTATTGTAATCTGTGGGATGCAATGAAAACAGTCTTAAGAGGGAAATATATAGCAATAAATTTTCATATGAAGAAAACAGAATGATCACAAATAAACAACATAATGCTTCATCTCAAGCTTCTATAAAAAGAAGAGCAAGTTAACCCAAAGCTCATAAAAGAGAGGAAATTGTAAAGATTAGGGCAGAAATCAATGCAATTGAAACTAAAAAAAAGATATAAAGAATTAATGAATCAAAAAGTGGGTTTTTTGAGAGAATAAACAAAATTGACAAACCTTTAGATAACCTTATAAAGAAAAAGAAAGAAAAAACCCAAATTCATGCAATAAGGACTGAAAAGGGAAAATTACTACAGATCCCATGGAGGTTCAAACTATCACGAATACCTACTTTAAAAATCTCTACTCACATAGAGTGGAAAACACAGAGGGAATAGACAGATTTTTAGAAATGTATGAACTAGTAAAGCTCAACCAAGAAGATATGGCAATTTTGAATAATCCAATATCAGTTATTGAAATTGAAAACATAATAAAAAAAGCTTACCAACAAAGGACCAGCCCAGGTCCTGATAGATTCATGGCTGAATTCTACAAGAAATTGAGAGACGATTTAATGCCAATACTCCCTAAAATCTTAAATGAAATTTAAAAGAAAACAATCCTCCCTAAATCATTCCTAGAGGCAAGCATTACTTTCATACCAAAACCAGAGAAAGACTCAACCAAAAAGGAAAACTATAAGCCAATCTCACTCATGAACATTAATGCAAAGATTCTTAATAAAATACTGGCAAATAGAATGAAGCAAATCATCAGGAAGATTATACATCATGACCAAGTGGGGTCATTCCAGGAATGCAGGGATGGTTTAACATATGCAAATCAATAAATGTGATACACCACATCAACAGAGCCAAAAACAAAAACCACATGGTCATCTCAATAGATGCAGAAAAAGCTTTTGATAAAGTCCAACACATGTTCATGATAAAAACTCTTCAGAAATTCAGAATACACAGTGTCTATCTCAACCTTATAAAGGCCATCTATGACAAACCAATAGCCAATATTATTATACTAAATGGACAACAGCTGAAAGCTTTCACTTTAACATCAGGAACAAGA
The DNA here is from genome assembly GCA_004027295.1 of Dolichotis patagonum. Classification (NCBI taxonomy): domain Eukaryota; kingdom Metazoa; phylum Chordata; class Mammalia; order Rodentia; family Caviidae; genus Dolichotis; species Dolichotis patagonum. The sequence continues at coordinate 60,684 of PVJX010006825.1, forward strand.
CAAGGATGTCCACTATCACCACTCCTTTTCAATATAGTTCTGGAAACACTAGCCAGGGCAATCAGACTAGAGAGAGAAATAAAAGGAATAAATATAGGAAAGAAAGAAATTAAATTATCACTATTTGCAGATTACATGATACTCTATATAGAAGACCCAAAAAAACTCCATGAAAAGACTACTAGAAGTAATAAACAAATTCAGCAGTGTAGCTGGATACAAAGTCAATGCTCAAAAATCAACAGCATTCCTGTACACAAGCAAGTTACTCACTGAGAGAGAAATAATGGAAATATTGCCTTTCACAATAACATCTAAAAAAATGAAATACTTAGGAATCAACCTAACTAAGAATGTAAAAGATCTATATGCTGAAAATTATACTACACTAAAAAAGGAGGTTGAAGAGGATATTAGAAAATGGAAGGATATTCCTTTCTCTTGGCTAGGAAGAATCAACATGGTGAAAATGGCCATACTCCCAAAACTGTTATGCAGATTTAATGCAATCCCAATCAAAATACCATTGACATACCTCACAGATATAAAGAAAACACTCCTAAAATTCATTTGGAAACAGAAGAAATCTAGATAGCAAAGGCAATTCTGAGCAATAAAGGCAAGGCAGGAGGCATCTCAATTCCTGACTTGAAACTGTCCTACAAACCACAGTGATAAAATCAGCATGGTACTGGCAAAGAAAGAGACATGAGGACCAATGGAACAGATTAGAAGATGTAAGTATAAGTACAAAGACATTCAGCCACCTGATATTTGACAAATGAGTTAAACATGTTCACTGGAGGAAGGATAGCCTCTTTAATAAATGGTGTTGGAAAAATTTGGCTCTCCACATGCAGAAGACTGAAACTAGATCCATGCCTATCACCATGCACAAAACTAAGTTTAAATGGATCAAAGACCTAAACATTAAAACAGAAACAGTAAATCTACTGGAAGATAGGGTAGGTAGAAGTTTTAGAGACAGAGGTAGGCAGAGAATTCATGAACAGAATGCAAACTGCAAAGGAAACACTTCAGAGAATCAACAACTGGGATCTCATATTATTGAAAAGCTTCTGCACTTCAAAAGAAATCACCGTCAGGGTGAAAAAGAAAGCCCACAGAATGGGAAAGAATTTTAGCCAGCAACCCCTCAGACAAAGGACTTCTATCAAGAACATATAAAGAACTGAAAAACATCAAGCCCCCAAATTCAAACCCTCTCCAAAAATGGGCAGCTGAGATGAATACACAGTTCTCAGATGAAGATATATAAATGGAAAATAAATACATGAAGAAATGTTCACCATCACTGGCCATTCGAGAAATGTAAACTAAAACAACATTGAGATTTCATCTCACACCGGAAAGAATAGCTGCCATCAAGAAATCAACTGATAACAAATGTTGGCCAGACTGCACTGGGGGAAAAGGAACACTGTTCCACTGTTGGTGGGAGTGTAGACTGGTGCAACCACTATGGAAGTCACTATGGAGATTTCTCAAAAGAATAGGACTGGAAGCTCCATTCAACCCAGGTATTCCTCTCCTGGGTATTTTCCCAGAAAAACTGAAAAGGTCATATCACAGTGATATATGTGCACCCATGTTCATAGCAGCCCAATTTGTAATAGCTAAATCTTGGAAACAACCAAGATGTCCATCATCCGCAGAGTGGATGAAAAAGAGATGATATTTTTATACAATGGAATATTACTCAGCTATGAATAAGGATGATCTTGAGGCCTTCATAGGTAAATGGAGACAACTTGAGACTATCCTCATTAGTGAAATAAATAGGAATCATAAATATCACATTGTGTCTCAAGTATAAAAAGTAATGAAATGTAGGAGTAATAAAACCCAAAATCTGTAATTACTACTATAAAAAGGAGAGAAAAAAGAAAGTGCTCTAAAGATATAACTGCATGTATGTTTAAGTATGTAAGATAGATGACCATGTTACTGTTTGTTAGATAGTGGAGCAGAACTGTTAACAGTCTCATTGTTTGAATGTATACTTTGTATGTTTTAATTTTGTAACTTGAACTATTTCCATGATGATAGTATGTAATTTATCAAGTGTGATTTCTTAGTGTTTTTTGTTTTTTCTTTTTTCCTAAAATTCTGTATTGTTGCTACCATTTTTTCTGTTTTGTTTTTTTTCTTTAAATAAAATTTTTAAAAAATTAATTAATATTTAACAAATGCTGTATCTTCCACCACAATGTAGGTTTCAGAGTAATGAACACTTTCATTTAGTGGTGTTCTCTTTCTACCTAATACAGTGGTTGGAACATAAATGCCTTCCAAAAATATCTGTGGAATAAAAAAAGAAATTACAAATATATTTCCATCTGTCTTCTTCCTGTAGAATATCTGGCTTGATTTTGGTTTGTTTGTTTGTTTGTTTGTTTTGGGGGGGCAGGTTGTTTTATTTTGGTTTTGGTTTTTAGTTTTTGTCCACTTGAGATAGAAAGTCATTGAGCTAATCTCTGTTTTGCCAACAGTACATTCTTGTACATTCAGGCTTGAGTATTGATATTAGGCAGGTGAGAAAAACAAGGTGAACAGTCGTTCAGAGGCCTGGCCCTGTGACTGAGCTGAGAACAGGTGAAAATTTGATCACTGAAATGTAGAGCAAGCCAGTGGAAATAATGGTATTTTCCTTTTGATTTATTGCTTTATAAGATGTATCTCATGTATCAGAGATGTTTGAAGGTAAGATAAGAAATCACTAGAGTCTGCCAGCCACTGCTAACATCATCATGAACATCCTTATAGGTATTTCTTTGCCTACAGGTGTACAAACATGTATAGATATATACGAGTCAGCTTTCTTGTTGCTAGGATTACATACCTAACTCCCACTATTGAAAGGAGGCTATTTTAACTTGTCTCGTGGTTTAGGGGATTTAGTCACAAGTTGGTTGGCTCTAAGACAAAAGCAGAATGGTGGAAAGGTATAGTAAAAGAAAGCAGTCACCTCACAGGAGTCAGGAATAGAGAGAGCAGCGAGGACCCAGGGAGGGCTGTGGACCATCCACAGACACATCCTCCAGCGACACAGCACTTCTAACCAGACCCCACCTCCTAACCACACATTTAGCTACCAACTCAACATTGGATCAAACCACCGATGAACGTAGTGCCCCATGATTCAGTCACCTTGCAAAACCCCTTGTCTGAATACATGAGGCTTTTGTGGGACATTCTAGTTCTAAAGCACAACAATATATTAGGTTATATTCCATTATGAGTGACAAAAAGAAAAATAACAACAATACAACTCTAATAGAAGCTCATTACTCTCTGTTATACAGAAGTCTGCAGATAATTCAGGACTGCCAAGGTTCTGCACTGTGTCAGTTAACAAGGCTCACTCTGTGTTGTTGCTATACTGAATGTGGCCTCCACGTCATGGTCCAAGAGACAGTATCTACATTCAACATACCATGTGCAAGGTTCTATGTCATCATCTGCAGGTGTATTCCATGAATCCTTTTGGATGACTGCATACAGGTCCACTATCTAGAAAGAACATAGCAAATGTAACTATTCTGCCGTTGATTCACAGTGTAAGTTGTTTTTAATTTTTCCCCATTATCAGTAGTCTTTACCTCAACATCATTTTGTTCCTGCATGATTCATCCCATTAAAGTCTTGAGAAAGACATCTCAGGCCTCAGTAGCCTCAATAGAAATTGCCTCCTTTTCAGTTCAAAACCATCCTTAAGGTTGGCACTCAAACTGTCCTGAAACTCAGAAAAGAAATAACTTCCAGAGCAGCAGATGTGCAGTGGTCTCAGGGGTTCGCCAAGTTGTGCTGGGGCGTGGCTTCCTGCTCAGCCAGGCCCTCTACCTCCCTCTTTTAAGGATGACAGTCATCTTGGATTACGATCCACTCATGTTTCCTCATTCCACTTTCACCAGCTCTCTAAAGACCCATCTCCAAATACAATAGTCCCATTCATGGCCTCCCAGGGCTTAGAGCCTTCACTATTAGGGGTTCCAGAAAAGAGAATAAATTCACTTTCATTAGGTGTTGGTTGAAGCACTAAAAGGTTTTTTTATTTACTAAGAACATACCTAATTTTCCCAAATGCTTATGTTAGTATTTTGTTCTCAGTAGACATTTCATTTTTTACCTATCAAATATACGACAATTTAAGAAATGAGATTTCTAGTTATAGCTAATGATGAAGCTCTTGTATTTTGATTACCCTTGTATCCCAGAGCTCAGAATCTATATACACTTAGCAAACCCCTATACATTCCTGATAACAATGGTAGTGATAGAACTCGTTGGAACTAATTTCCTACATAAATTCAAATCTTTAAAAATGTTTATTGAGCCAGCAATTTCAATGATATCTTAACCTAAAGGTGTTATTCTAAATATAGAAAGTTTTGTATGAAGTTATTTATTGCTACAGAAAAGTATGGCTCTTGAAATGAAAGTTTACATGTGTTTATAAACAGGTCAAATCCTGGATAAAATGAATAGAATAACAATAAAAATTAATTATTTAATAATGATCCACTTAGTATGTGTCAGACATAAGTGCTTTACCTGACTTAAAACCAAAACACCACCAAAAATGAAATATTATTATATCTAATTTATGAATAGAAATCTGAATTAAAGATTTAATAACTGGTCAAATTTAAACTACTGTTATGTGATGGAGACAGTTTACAAACTACACAGCAGTTTTGCCTAAGACTGTCACTTTTTTCAAAGCGACATGTACTCCAAGTCCACATTGCTCTCACTCTTTTCCTCTCTGTCACTCAATGGGATTCAATAATTTAATAAGGCCACCTAAAATGTTGGCTTACTACAATTTCCTTTCCAAGGATCTTTAAATTTTTAAAAAAGGAAAAGGAAAAATGATTAATTTGTATCAGAAATTACCCAAGTGTTAGCTTGCAACTGACGCAAGTACCTTTACAGGGGACCTAAATGGTCAAGATTTTCTTCATAACAATTTAAAGATAAGCTCTTCCTCATTCTTTCATGAGTCTACATGGAGATTGTAGATGTTACTCATCAGGTAATATCTCAGTAGATTGAATGCAGAAGCAGCTATTAGAATACAGCTGTCTTCTATTAAGCAAGATATTCACATGATTTGGAAAATTGGATCCAGGCTAGGAGAAGATACATATTTTTTTTAATTTTGAAAAAATAATTATTTTTAATAAAATGTCATTTGTCTGTCAAGAAATGGTCTGGTTTACACTATTTTTAGTTTTAAGACAGCAGTATCAACACATATAATTCAAGTAAATGAGAGTCTCTATAGTCTTCACTTATTTTTAAGAATGAGAAAAAGATGTTGAGACCAAAAATTTAGTAGTTACTGACCTAAATATGTTGTTCAATAATAATGATGTCCTTTTAGTGGATCCAGGTCAGCAAAAAAGAAAAATACAAAAACCACTGGAGAATGTGACATTTTTAGTAGCTTCAGTGTATTTGTTCTGCATTTTCAGTCACCTACTCAACCTAATTTTGCTCTTAAATTCTCATCACTGTTCCAGTATCTTCAAAAGATACAGGAAATGTGGCCAAGCAAAATTATATTCTGCCCCAATATTCTGGAAACAAGGACTCAATTGTCTTTAAATCTACCAAACATTTGTTGGGCACCTACACAAATTATTTGATATAGTCAATAATTGACTGTGCCAATATATAAACCTAAGTTTTCTTGTTTCAAGTCCAGTGTTCTTTCCCTACACTGACACTAAATAATGTTTTAAAACAACAAATGTAAGTATATCCAAGAAGGAATGTTACTATTCACCATGCCTATTTTCTCTATTTTTTATCCCCTCCTTCCCTCTTTATTAATATAAACTAAAAGAAACAGATTCCCACATTATCTGAAGTGAAAAGAGAAACCAATGTTTTAACCTGTCCATAGTGTGGCAAAACAATCACTTGTTTATAACAATGACAGAAAAATTCTCACTTGGTTCTTATTGATGAAAGCACTGCTGGTCTATTGAGCTATTACTCTGTGACATTTGTTATTTTTTATATTTTCTTTTCAGCATCTCACTTACTCTTTACAACTGCCTGTGAAAGAAATATTACTGTACTTATTTTTACAGATGAGCAAACTAATATAAGAGTAAATAACTTGTCACAAGCATTACAGAGCTGAGATTTAAACCCAGATTTCTCTATGTGTAATGCTTCATAATCTTAACCATATGTCCATTTTTTAGTATGTTTTTATTATCATTAATTCTCTATGTGGCATGAGGAGTGGAATTATGTGTTTAGATGTTACCTACTTTTCAAAAACTTAATGGACGTGGTACACAAGAGCATGAGAAAAATTAAGTTTTATTCCTGCTATCTTCTAGCTGGTTTTCCTTTTAAGATGGTTTTAGTTCCCACAGCGTTGTGGTTCCTCAAATGTTGAAACAGCAGGTCATGAAGAAAATGAAATGATTAGTAGTAGTGTTTATTCACCAGCTACTCTGAGCGCAGTAAAAAATAATAAATTGAGTTTTCTTTTAATGTTAACTGAGTCAGTGGATAGACCTTGTGTGATCCAGAGAGTGTGGGAAGAAATATGGACAGTAGCAAGAACAGTTAATTTAACACTGTATAGAACATTGAAAGAGTTCATGGAAAGTGCATTTCCCATTTTTTATCTTCTATGGCTTAATGAAAATCCACCTATTATGACTGCATAGAAAAAGAAGAAATAAAAGAGAATTATCATTTTTATTTCTACTTAGTAGCTCATCCAAGCAATTAAGTTTGCAGGGTCTAGAGGCAAAATGTGGAGAGCTGGTTGAAAGAGACAGGGAAGAACAAAGATATCTGCCTTCACCTCTCTTATTCAAATTAAAACTCTTTTCCCGCTCAACAATCTTGTCTTTATAGTATTTTTTGAAATAGATTTTCTCAACTCCAAGAAAAGATTTTCTCAACTCCAAGAAAACCTGATTCATGATTTATGCTCCTGTTGTTCTATCAGGATGCCACATTTCATGCCCTTTCGGGTGTCTAGTACATAAATGTTCAAAATATTTTGCTTTATCACCTTTGGCAAATCATAGTACCAGTGTGTGAAAACACTTATTTTTACTGATGATAAAAATATCAGATTAAAGTAATGAATCCTTAGGAGTGAAAGTTTAGGAAAAATAATTATGAGCACCTGGGTTTTGAAAAAACAAATCTAACTGGAGTTGTCATATTTTAAACCTAAGAATTTCATTTTAAATCAATTAGCCACTATAGAAGTGTATACATATCCTATTACTGTTCTCATTTTCTATATATTCATTTTCTGGTAATTATATAACTTCCCTTAAACCATACAGGGCCATTTTATTTATATTTTTATTATTTATAATATTACACACTAACACACAATTGCATACTAAGTAGGAAAAAATAATAATAGAAGAGCTCAGATTGAGAAAAAGGGAAAAAATGAGCTTTTATCAGTAAATTATGCTTTTAAGGGATTTCCCTATTAAAGCTTATTAAAAGTCATCATCTTCTCACAAGAGGCCCCAAGTCCTGAGAGAATAAGGAGAGAAAAAATTGGCAGAGCTTTTGTTGATTAGAATAGTTTTTGGATATTGGATCATAGCACAGGGAAATATAGATAAAATCATGAAAAAGGCATAATTTGATGACAGAAGTTTGGCAACAAATATGCCTGAAATATTGAATATGAAAGGAATGTCATAGAGCATTCCATTGAATCTTCAAAAGTTGTGAAATCAAGAAGGAAGGAAAGGGGGAGGAAGGACAACAAATTGATTATTTGTCTTCCAAAGTGATTCATCATTTATTCTTTCATGGTCAAACAAGTGTAGCATGTTTAAAATGTGTTTTGATTTACCAAACTTATACTATGCTAGCAAACATTTCTTACTTTGAGAAAAGTATCAATCTATGGAATATCACCATATTTCATTTTATTAGAGTAGTTTCTTTTTTAGTTCAGAGTCTCAAAATCTATAGATAGAATTGCTGGAAAACATTTCTTAGGCTAATATAGACTGAATATTAAAATATTTGGGACAGGTTCTACTTGGAAGCATTTGCCTCGTGGACATCTGTGCCCAGAGGCTTGCAGGAGGTTGTCTAGAGCAGCTGGGATGTCATTCACCAGATTTGGGGCATCCCATCTTAAAAGTGCTTTCCTTTGTACAGGAAAGTTGTTTTAGGAAGCTACACTTGGAGATATATAACTTCCTGTTACACTAAACTATAAGAAACACTCAACACTTCTGTGAGGCTTGATAAACCTGCATTAATTGATTGACAGTGTGAGAAGAAAATAGTGTAGAGCCTGCCCTGAGAAATATGGACCAGAGGATGTTACCTCTCTCTCGGCTCTGCTGTGAAGTAAACAGTGTGTCGGCCTCAGATGAGGAAACAGCATCCAGGAATAACCAGAAAGGAGCAGCACAAAGGGCAAACAGGGCCAAAGGCTAAGAACTCCAGAGCAGTAGCTGACTACCATGTGAAGACAAGAACCCTTATCTCCGAATAAACTCTATGCAAAGTGACTAGTGGAAGTGTGGGGTGCATAGCAAGGAAGAGAGATGAGAAGATGGAGCAGGAAAGCTGGCAACTGGAAAACAGAAGATTTTGTCATACTTTTCCATAAATGTATTGGCAGAATTCTATCTTTTGTGTACTAAATATATCATGATTTTCAACAAAAATACTTCACCACAAGACATTTTCAGGTGTAATAAATGACCATAATTTTGGGCTCATTGCCTTTATAATAAAATCAAAGGTATGCATATCTGTGACACATTCAAAAGGGAAGGAGTCTTGGCCATGGAATACATTACCCGAATGCCACTGGTTCTCAAGAGATGGCTCAGCGTATCTATGCAGTCACATATAGCTTTATACTCCTTTTTTTTCTTTCTTTTATGAGTTTTATATTATAGCTTATAGATTTAAAAGTTTGAATTCACACACACTCATATGAGTTTCCATAAATCTGTTCAACTTTATGATGAAATTGCCCTAGATTAAAACTAGATTTATAAAAAATAAGATCTAAGCTTATCTTTAATTGCTTTTATTTCCCTGTAAATAGTTAAGTAGTAAAAATATTTATTTTATTTCTGTGTCATTTTGCTTTTATGCTTCTAAAGTTTATAAATTTTTAAAATATTTTCAAACAGAAAGATAGAATGTTAAAAATAGCAAAGTTTGAGGCAGTTCAATGTGAGATGTACACAATAATGAAATAAATCCAGTCACTCTCTGGTTTTATACCCTGTGGCTACATCAAATGAACTTGATGACAAAAAACAAAATGATAATCTTAGCCCAACTATAATTTACAAATTAGTACAAGTAAATTTAAACTCATTAATATATCCTTACTTGCATCTTTATAAATTTGTTTTATTACCAAGAAAAGTCAAATGATCGTAACTCTTGTGCATATTTTACATGAAAAGCCCGCACTATAGCCTCAGGGACCACATTATGATGTCCATAAATTTGATCCAAGAAATTCTGAAATAAAATCAGAGTGCTGATTTTTACTAGCTGAGATACAACAATGGAAAATGGAAGAATTGGAATAATATTATAAAAATTACAATTGAGAAAATAAATGAACATGGCTTAAAGTCCCCTTCAAAGTCAACTTCAAAAATTTTTTGAAAAGACAATGTTATGTAGTAGGAGAAAATGGGATAAAGACTCTAAATGGAAGACAACTAATCATGTAGACGTACTAGTGAAGACACCTATAAAACCATCTAGTTTTGTAAGTGATTAACAGTAATATAACTGTTGAACAAGTCATCAATAACCTAAGAGTTTTTACAAGAAAGAACACTGTTGACAGAGAAATAATGAGTAAGTGGGCAAATGCGAATGGTGTCAAATGTTGATAGCTATAACCGCAGGAAAATTGGCTTCCATCAAATCAGTCAAGCACCCAGCAACTATGAGATCATACAGTGAGAACTATGAATCATTTACCCAAATGATTTGTATCCACAGCTTTTTGCTGTGTTCTATAAGGTATTAAAGAATGCAAATGTAAGAATCAAAAAACTCAGAAATTTTGAATGCTAAGATATATTTAAAACATAAAAAGAAAAATGGTGATTATAAAAGATTGTTCTGCTACATAGATTGTTCTAGTGGCTTCAAGAAGGCAATAATCACAAGCTTCTAATTCATTCCTGAAGTACATTATCCTTTCTCTGAAGGAAACAAAAATTTTCATTTGGCAAAATTTTATTTCATTTATTTCCTCAATAACAGTAATTCACAAAGCCAGTATAGCAAGCAAACATTCTTTCAAGATTAACCAAGTCTATAAATAACTGTGAGTCTTTTAACCATAAAGCACATGGCTGTTACAGTGAAAATCAAGTTTGAAAGTTGTACCAAGCGAGTCCATTATAGACACTATGAACTATCAGAGCCATTTAACGATAAAATGAAGAGTTGTTTCTACAAAAAAAATCCTTTGACAATAATTTTCTCAGTACAGTAAGAGACAGAAGTCAGATAAGCTTCCATTCATGGTAAGATTATTTTATGTCTCTGTAAAAGGATAAGTATATAAAATTTCCACCAAGATTAGCTTAAAAACTTTCTTCCCTGCAATCATCTCAGAATCATTCTATCTCAGGATCTCAGAATCAGTCTCTCACCCATGACTACACTTGATCTTAGCCAAAAAGTCGAGAAGCGATCTCTCACCCATGACTAAAAGGGTGAATCATGTTCCTATATATTTGTGTACTGGCTAGTTCGGCACACTGGATTCATGTGAAAAAAAAAAACCTTTGTTTGCTGAATTTTAAATATGGTTTCATATCTTTGGAATTCATCTAATAAACATAATCTACCATCCACAAAGACTTGTAGAATACTATCTAAAATTAACTCTCAAATTCAAGTAAAAGATTGTTCTTTTTCCTGGTGAAGAATAAAATATTTTACATCATATTAAAAGATATGTGTAATCATATATTAGATAACACTAAGTAAATAGTAAATTAATGTTGTGCTTGTTTTGGAATATTTCAGGTGAGGCCTGCAAATTTTCCCTTTTAGTTATTTTCTTTGTTTATAGTATTTTTGTTAAAGACCATTTCATGCGATTGACATTGTGGTAAATTTACTAATGGTCAACTTTTAATGCCCAGCTGAACTGAATCAGTGTAGTTCTGGGTGGCGAAGGCCCACCTAAGCACTGTTGCCCACAGCATAAAAGCAGAACTGGAGGAGAAGATGATGTGCTATTGATTCTCCTGGAGAAGGCTGTCACACTGGTTTTCCTGACATGAACTCCATTGTTTTCATCATTGGAGGAGCTTGGGGCCAAGCCCTCATCTGGATTCTTTGTGTCTCTAGTACATGGACAGATCACTTATACTCTTCTACATTTAACTTTTTGGGTGGATATTATAAAATAATTCTATAAATTATGTGTCCTGTATTAAATCTATTCCCTTGTAAACTATAACTAACACAAAATCTGGGTATCAATTTGGATTCATTAATATCCTATGTTACTGATTATTTCTGTGACTTTAGAAATATTAACCTCTATAAATTTCAATTTCCCTATCTTCAAAAACAGAAAATAGGTCTTGTATTTTCTAGGGAATAGAAGGGAAAAAATGAAGACAAAGCCTTTGTAAATAAGGAGGGGAAGAGGGGTTGAAGGGAGGGGAAAGGGATGAAAATAAAAGAAGAAGCAAGATATATCATGTACAAGTACAAATTCACTATGATGAATGTGTCATTATATATATCTAAAATGTACCAGTAACAAAACAAAACAAAAAAAATGCAAAAAAAAAACCCACAGAAACATCTAACTCGCAGGATTATTTTGGTGACAAATGTCATGGTGAAATAAAAGCCAAGAAGACTTATTTTCTGGATTTATCAATAGTCAGCCAATGGGCAACACCAGGGAATAAACAATCCCTATGAAATAAGTGAGAGCATTATCAGGCTAACTTCAAAACTCTCTGAGAGTACCCAGGAGAGGTGGATGAGTTTTGGTCGGGGATAATAGAGAAGTTACACGAGGACAACACACAGAACAAAGGGGATGACCAGAGAAGTAGAGTAAGAACATAAGGCTAACTAGGTAAAGGTTGCTGAACAATGAGAGTGATGAGTGGATTTTCAGCAGATGATGGCAACACAACAGCTGATGAAGAGTGCAGATAAAGGTTAGGGTTAAATTACAGAGGACTCAATAGTCTACTAAAGATTGCCTTAGAGGCAGAAAGGTACATTTGGTGGGGAAAATAGAGTGTGCATTGCTTTTAAAAAGATACTCCCAGCAGCAGTCTGGAGCATGGTGCAACAGACTCATTTATGAAAATTTCCACTGTAGCCAAGACAAGAAACAGTGAGAAAATTATAAAAGGAAATTAACAATATTAAGACCAAAAGGGCACCTTTCTAAACTTTAGAGATATACAAAAATGATGAGTAAAAATACTGATTGTATGACAAAATGCATTAAAGTCAAGCAAAACATCAATCGGAGGCAAATTTATGATAGAAAAAGTTGCCTTATATTTTTTAAATTATCTCATCATTTTCCTGAAGGATTTAGAAATTTAATTAAGATTAAAAATAAATTTGAAACAGAAAACAATAAATCCAAGAGCTTATTTTTACAATAATATTAGTAAATCTCTAGAAAATCTTATTATGAATAAAATGCTGCATAATTAGAGAATAAAATTATACATAGCAACAAAATCCGATAACAAATAAATAAAAATTATCATGAAATTAAATGCAAAATTATATGTTAAAATATTTGAAAATATTGGTAATTTTCTAGAAAAATGTGTGAAATATCACAATTGACTTAAATAAAACCAAAACCCTAAAAAGTACAGTATTCATGCCAGAAAAGCAAAAGTTGCTTTTTAAAGGCTTAGGAATAGACAAATTTACTGAATTGACACCTAAAATAAGACAATTTCAATTATTGCTAAAAATTCAGCATATTGATGGAAGAGATGAGATCTAAGCACCTGTAACTGGCATAAAAACAGTCACCAATTAGAAAATGGATATAAGTAGATTAATAAAAGAAATGCTAAGCACCTCTCAAGAAGACACAGATGGAAGAATGGAGGAACACAAAAGAAGGAGAGTAAACATTCAATGAAAAATATAAAGAAAACCTAGAATTCATGAAGCAGATTCAAAGAGATTAACAGGAAACTAAAAATTCCATTAAAAGTTGGCAAAGCTGCTTGAGAGAAACTAAGGATAGACTATCAAAACTTGAAAACAGGTTTGCAATGTGTGATCACGAAAGGAAAAATCTCTTAAAAGTAACAAGGAGACAAGCAGTCACAATACAAAGGCTAGAAGATGACAGGAGGATCTATAACCTAAGAATAAAAAATGTGAATGAAAAAGCAGGAGTCAAAACAGAGGAATTACAAAGGCTATTCACAGAAATAATTAAGGAAAACTTCCCAAACATAACAAAAGGAAATGATATTCAGATAGATGAAGCATACAGAACTCTGGCCACCTACAACCAAAACAGAGCTACACCCAGACACATAGTAATCAAGATCCCAGAAATTCAGTATAAGAACAGAATATTAAAAGCTGTCAGAGAAAAGAAACAGATCACCTATAAAGGAAAACCCATCAAAATCACAGCAGACTTCTCAACACAGACCATCAAATCAAGAAGAGCTGGGAGCAAAATAATCCAAGCCCTGAAAAAAAATAACCTCCAGCCCAGATGTATGTACCCTGAAAAACTGTCTCTAGAAATTAATGGAGAAGAGAATTCATGAACAAGAACCAAAGTACATGGGAAGTACTTCCCAGAATCAATAACTGGGACCACATCTTATTAAAGAGTTTCTGCATGTCAAAAGAGGTTTCCAGCAGAGTGAAAAGAAAACCCACAAATTGGGAAAATGTCTTCATGGACAGCGCCTCAGACAAAGGACTTTTGTCTAGAACTTATAAAGAATTAAAAAAAATCAGATCCTCGAAATTCAAAGACCCAATCCAAAAATGGGCATCTGAAATGAATACACAGTTCTCAGATGAAGAAATATGAATGGCAAATAAATACATGAAAAAATGTTCATCATCATTAGTCATGAGAGAAATGCAAATTAAAGCCACACTGAGATTCCATCTCACTCCAGAAAGAATGGCCAAGATAGAAAACACTACCAACAA